>JAZKJV010007649.1:172500-459295 GCA_037367405.1 Ottelia alismoides
TTGGATGAATATATAAAGAGTTAGATTGATGACTCATCAACCACCGTCAAATGATTATTAAGAGATGATCTCCAGTCTGAGTATGAGATGACAATCCTTTCTCTAATGGGATGATATCTAACCGACCTCTTGATGCAAGTCCTAATGCATAGGAATAAAGTTTCGGAGGTGTTGGATAAGTTAGGTCAAAGAGTTGACTTAACAAGATTGAGATAACCAAGACCTATGTCATATTTTGTCACGATATAAGTATACATCCTCTGATTGAAGACAGATATGTTACTATATTTCTGAGTATGTACATTTGGCAGACTGATAGGTTGATGGCCTATTCAAGGTCTATACACCTACGTGCTAATGTGCATACAAGGGCATTTGAGTAATACAATCTCTCACAGGGATCATACAGGATTCATTTACTGAACCAGAAGACATGCGCTCACTCATAAGATATTGGGATGAAATTCTGTGCACGGTCGTCTCTCTTTGGAAGCTTGACTGAATTTGTAGGTTTGATATGTACTTTTAGAAAGTGTATGATCGATACCTAGGTATGATATATGCTTTTGGAAAGTATATGATCGATACCGACTCCCAATGATCAAATGAGAAACTTAATGATAAAACTCTGAAGAAGATAATCCAAAATAAAACTTTAGGTTTATTCTAGGTCTTCCAATATGCATGATGTACACGTATTAGGAATACATGAGTGTGATGTGATCATAAACGATTGTATAACCATGGTGCTTTCTGACGAACCATGAAGTTACCTTTTTAATTTAATCAAATTAACGATTAAAAGATGTGTTAGCAATGTGAGCCCGAGGCGAACCATTCCTACAATAAATGTTATTGTAATAAATGATTTATCAATAAAAGTTATTTATTATTTTCACTCCCTTTCTGAGATTGAATGAATGAATGCACTATAGGGTCCCTCTGTACAATAAGGGTTATCTACCATGGCCAACTTGATTATCATACAGCTGTTGATTCATTGATTGAATCATAGAGGCTGATGTTTGGATGAATATCTAAGGAGTTAGATAGAGGACTCATCAAGCATCATCAAATGATTGTTAAGTGATGATCTCCAGTCTGAGCAGGAGATGGCAATCCTTTCTCATATGGTTGATATCTGACCGACCTCTTGATGCAGGTCCTCTGCATGGGAATAGTAATTCGGAGGTGTCAGATTAGTTTAGTCAATGGGTTGACTTAACGAGATAGAGATAACCAAAGACCTATGTTGAATGTTGTCACAGCATAGGCATGCATCCTCTGACCAGAGACAGATGTGTTTTTATATGTCTGAGTATGTATATTTGGCAGACCAATAGGTTGATGACCTAATCAAGGTCTATACACCGGCTAGCTGGGGTGCATGTAAGGACATATGAGTAATACGATCTCTCAAAGGGATCATACAGGTTCACTTATGAACTAGGAAACATGAGCTCACTCATGAGGTATTGGGACTGATCAAATTCCATGCATGGTCGTCATGCTTTGGAAGCATGACATGAATTTGAAAGGTAAGATATATGCTTTGGGAAAGCATATGATCTATACCAATTCCCAATGACCAAGATTGAGAAACTTAATGATCAAACCCTGAAGATGACAATGTAAAAGTGATCTATATCTTCAGGATGATCATAGGTCTTCTAGTATGCAGGATGTACAGGTATTGGGAATACCTGAGGGTGATGTGATCATAAACGATTGTATAACCATGACGCTTCCATTCCGAGGGAGTGATGAAACATGTTTGGATTTTAGTGACTCCTCTCAATAGAGAAGTGACCAAATCTTAGTCCATGTATTGGACATTGATCTGAATGAGATTCAGATGCAATAAGAAGATTAGGTCTACGGTCTTGATTTGATCAAGCATCTGTGGGAGGTCCATGAGATCTGGATTTGAGATGTGATCTCAACATCCAAGTCACTATACGTGGAACAATACAATCGCACTGTCCTTATCTCCAAGTATCTGCGGAGAAAACGTATTATTCTTGAAGGGGTTCAAGAATAACTCCATAAATCTAAGCATTGAAGAATTGATGATTAAATGTGATTTAATCATTTTGATGTGTGTGGAAATTATCAAATATAATTAAATGTGATTTAATTGTTGTGGATAAGAATAATGTGGATAGCAATATCCAATTACTCATAATATATTATAAATATGATTTATAATGTAATAGAGAGAGCTAATTATAATTTATATTTATTGATTAATTATTAATGTGTATTGGATACACATTGTGTAATTAATTGAAAATGTAAAGTATATTTTATTTTGGGTTGTGAATATGATTCACAAAATTCCAATGGTAAGATTGCAATATTCTCAAAATTAATTATGAAGTATTTTTTAAGAATAAATCACAACAAAAGTTGTTGAAAATAATAATGGAGATTTCCATGGAGATTTGCAATCTCATGGGATTTCATGAGATTGCCTCCACATGGAATCATGTGGACGGCTACCAAGTCCTACTTGGATTGGTGGTCGTCCACCATGATTGACGTGGGAGATGTAATCTCCATGTTTATTATCTCCTTATTTGGTTCATATAATTTAGGATTAAATTGTATTTGATTTATCAAATATATTTGATCTAAATTAAATCATAAATTATTGTCTTTTACCAACAACAATCTTGACCATTGGATTGAACATAAATCAATCTCATCCACTGATTTTATATGTCCCATGGATTGAGATCCATGGATCCCAAAACCCTATAAATAGAGAGGCATACCATGCTCTTTAGGGTATGCAATTTTGGAGCACATCTCTCTCTCTCGTTTCTCTCATACGCCAACTCTCTCTCCCTCTTCTTGGTGGCCGTCCACCAAAACCCTAGAGGAGAGATTCGCCGTCGCCTTCGCCATCGCGTCGTCGCTTCGACGTTCTTCGGTTCTCCGTCTTCTTGGAGTGCTGCACTCACGAAGAGGACGTTTGATCTCGTACGACGAGATCAGGAGTTCACCGTGCTTGGATCATCTTGTTGGATTGCGAGGATCACGCGGTTCATCCCCGCGCTCGCAAGCGTCTTCTATGATGATCAGACTTGAGACAGGAGGTCTCTTTTCTTAGACACTAGATCAACCTCACTTCAAGAGGTATTCCTTATACTTGTTGTGGTTCTAGATGAAACGATTCGAGAATCGTTCTTGGATCATGTGGTTTCATCGCATGAAAATTTTTTAAATTCCGTTGCATAGAACAACTAGTACGACTAGTCGTTCTGCGTCGTATTCGATACGACGATCACGCTTCTATGATGCGCTTGAGAATAATCCCATATCCTTCAAAATGTTCATTGTAGGTGGACAATTAAGGATTAATAAAAAATGACCACTATTTTAAATTATTTTGTTAATTAAAGCAAACCGTCAATTTTTATTTTTTTTTATTTGGTAAATTTCAAGGTCGAACTCAGGAAGGCAACTGTCTCCTTATGTTAGTTTTTAATCGATCTCGAAGTTAGATTTTCGAAGAGGTAGCTTTTTCTATTTTTTATGCAAATAATAAATGAAATGCAATTATGGCCAAATTCGGGGACTAGAATGCAATTTATGATCAAACAATGTCCAAAAAAATAAAACTTGGCCAGAATGTGAAATATGATGAAAAGAAAGTACTACAATGTTTATGGAAATTTTGAATACAAGATGAATAAATAATGAACATATGAATTCAGATAATGAGATTTTCAGTAATTAATTATAATAAATATTAAATCTTCTTATTTTCAAGAAGTGAAATTATCTAAAATATGTCACTAGGTGATCTATCTCAAATAAATCTTAGATCCTAAAAATGTTGAATTTAATACCTATTAAAAATAAATCACTTAAATGCACAAAATGATTTTTTTAAAGCAACATATGCATGCAAATGCAATTCTTTTTGGGCACAATATAACTACCAATTATTTATACGATCCGTAAATTTTTGGTAATTTTTCAAATAATGGTTAATTATCTATGAATTCCTAGCAAAGATTGGGTAAAGTATCCACTTTTTCACAAGATTATTTAGTTTTAATTAACCCCATAGAATAAAAATATAAAGCATGTGCCAAAATATAGAGAATTAATTGTAAAACAAAGTGCAATTTTTTAAATGATAAAATGGTGATAAAATAAAGTTCAAAATAAAGGAAGAACACAAGGTTCGGTTTGTAATTTACAATAATTAAATAAATAAAGAAAATGCAGAAGGAAGACCTGAAGGGAATTACAGATCCCTAGAGGGGGTCTTCTGCAAAATTCTCAGTGGGTCATGTGCTCCTCACATGACCTCTGGGGAGGTGAACTTCGTTGAATTCAGTAGAGCTCGAGGGGTCTTCATGCAAAATTTCCCTTCCCTCACATGATACGCATGTGGGTAGGGATTCCTTTGGTTTTGACGCCTTCAAAGCATGGGTGACGGGGAGCGGATCCTCTGCCGTAAGTGGATTGCAGCAGAGTCTGCTGCAATCCACGGATGGCTGACACATGGCCTAGTCTTGATCCGACAGTGCGCCCCCGCTCCTCCTCTCTCCTGAATCCCTCTCGCCCCCACCCCTCCCGAATCCCTCTCGCCCACCATCGCCGCCTCCCCGACTCTCTCTCGCCCACCCGCCGCCTCGCGCCGCCTCTTCCCTGAGCCGCCCCTCGCCGCCCACCCGCTGCCAAGCCCTCTCTCGCCCCCGACCATCTCTCCCTCGCCGCCCTCGCCGCCTACCCCAGACCTCGAGCCCTCTCTCGCCCCCCACCCTCTCCACGCCTCCCCGACTCTCTCTCGCCCACCCGCCGCCTCTCGCCGCCTCTTCCCCTCGCCGCCCTCGCCGCCCACCCGCTGCCAAGCCCTCTCTCGCCCCCGACCATCTCTCCCTCGCCGCCTACCCCGACTCTCTCTCGCCCACCATCGCTGCCTCCCCGACTATCTCTCACCCACCCACGAGCTTCCGCCTCTCACCACCTCTCGTCCCCCTTGCCGCCCACCCGCCGCCTCTCGCCGTCTCTCGACCATCACCGCCTCGTCCCTCTCGCCCGAGACCCCCCTCGCCACCCACCCACCGCCTCCCACCTTCTCTCGACCATCCACTATCCTCTCCCACTGTTGTTCTCACTGCACAACAATGGATCCCTCCGGTGGCATCTTAACGTACGTCGTCAAGAAGGTCGGAGATGGACAGAGAGCAAGAGCATACCAAAACATGCACATATATACAAAAACACGCACATATATACCAAAGGACCATTTATCCAATTCGAGCCTCTTCCATACCAAAACGAGCACAAATACACCAAAGGGAACACTTCCATACAACAGAGATCACAATCATACCAAAACTTGCACATATATACAAAAACACACACATATATACCAAAGGACCATTTATCCAATTCGAGCCTCTTCCATAACAAAACGATCACAAATACACCAAAGGGAACACTTCCATACAACAGAGATCACGACCATACCAAAACTTGCACATATCTACAAAAACATGCACATATATACCAAAGGACTATTTATCCAATTCGAGCCTCTTCCATACCAAAACGAGCACAGATATACCAAAGGGAACACTTCCATACAATAGAGAGCAAAAGAATACCAAAACTTGCACATATATACAAAAACACGCACATATATACCAAAGGACCACTTATCCTAGTAGAGCCTCTTCCATACCAAAACGAGCACATATATACCAAAGGGAACACTTATACAACAGAGAGCAAAAGCATACCAAAATTTACACTTATATACAAAAACACGCACATATATACCAAAGGACCATTTATCCTAGTAGAGCCTCTTCCATACCAAAACGAGCACATATATACCAAAGGAGACACTTCCATACAACAGAGAGCAAGAGCATACCAAAACGTGCACATATATACAAAAACACGCACATATATACCAAAGGACCATTTATCCAATTCGAGCCTCTTTCATACCGAAACGAGCACATATATACCAAAGGAGACACTTCCATACAACAGAGAGCAAGAGCATACCAAATCTTGCACATATATACAAAAACATGCACATATATACCAAAGGACCATTTATCCAATTCGAGCCTCTTTCATACCAAAACGAGCATACTTATACAAAAATACGCTTCTTCCTATGAAGTGCGTTTACATATATCTTTGAGTTCATACATATATCTTTGAATTCATACAAAAATACGCTTCTTCCTATGAAGTGCGTTTACATAACCTAGACGAAGATGGGTGGTATTTTCCTCAATATTATCGGCAGTATACGAGAGGCATCACATTAGAGCCCCGGGACTCTTCTCATGAGCACTCCTCCAAACATCTAGGAATTGAATCTTCTTAGCCTCCTTCACTGCCAACTCAAGAATCAAGTCATGGACACGACATTTTCTTTCATACTTCAAGTGTGAATATCCTTTAACAACTTGAATCAAACAACAACCCTGGTAGTATATTCAAAGCTTGAAGATGATTGAATTAGCTTATAAACCTTCTTGGAGAGAGTGGTTTTACCAAGGCCGCCCATCCCCACGATGGACACAACCGATTTCCTGCTTCTCTCACGAACAAGCAGTTTGGTCACTGCCTCCACATGGTGCTTCAAACCCACGTCCGCTCAACGGTGTCGACGCTCCTTGTGTTGAGAAACTTGATGTCATAGGTTTCCTTCCTCCTCTTGAAATCGGCAACATCCTCCTTCAGTTATGTAATTTGCATACCGAAGTCGTGGTGCCATTCAGAAAGAAAGTCGGGGAGGAAGGATTCCGGTGTAGCACCACCAACGTGGAGAGACAAGGTGTCGACGATGTCCTCGGCATGGAAAGCCATCTCCCTTACTTCCTTGATCCATGTTTCCACTATGGCTTCCTTCGGTTGGACGTTGGCAGCATCCTCAAGGAAGGCCAGCATTGCCCCGAGCTCATTTTGCACCCACTCGAGATCTCATCGAGTGTTACCGAGGAGAGCAGCCTCGTTGAGAATGGTGTTTCCGACCTTCTTGACGACGTACGTTAAGATGCCGCTGAAGGGATCCATTGTTGGGCAGTGAGAACAGCAGTAGGAGAGGATAGTGGATGGTCGAGAGAGGGCAAGAGGCGGTGGGTGGGCGGCGAGGGGGACAAGGCGGCGAGGGGTGGGTGAGAGAGAGTCGGGGAGGCGGCGATGGTGGGCGAGAGAGAGTCGGGGCGACGATGGTCGAGGACGAGGGTAGGAATTCGGGAGAGAGAAGGGGCTGGGGGCAGACCGTTGGATCAGATCCGCGCCACGTGTCAGCCATCCGTGGATTGCAGCAGACTCTGTTGCAATCTACTTACGGCAGAGGATCCGCTCCCCCGGGTGACGGGCAGAGGAACGCATGTGGCTGCGTGTTGGGGCACACGTATGGTTCGCGGCGGAGGCGCACGCCCGCTGGCGAAACAGTGGGGCCGGTGGCTATTGGTGCTTGAGCGGAGGCAGGAGGCGTAGCTGCTGTGCTGCTGGGGACGGCTGGAAGGCGGTGCTATGGTGGGTGCTGGAGGAGCGTGAGGTGGCGTCACGGGAGGAAGTTGCTGGAGCAGACAAGGTCACACAGTTGGCGGCGGGGCATGGTGGAGGTGCGTCTTGCATGGTCCTACATAGAGGCGGTGCTGGGAGCTAGGGACAAGGAGCATGGAGGGGATGTGGCTGGAAGGGACGTGGCGGAGGGCATTGAGGGAGTTCGATATGGCACGCAGCCCACGACACGACGTTCAGCTTGCGTAGGAGAGGGATTGAGTAGCAAAAGAAAAATGCGATAGATGGAGAAGAGGAATTGGGTGGAAACAAGGGATTCGGGCAAAAACAGAGTAAAGACAAAGAAAGGGGAGAAGAGAAGGTTGGTTGCCTTGAGGTAGAAGAAAGAAGAAGATACATGGATGTGGGAGTGGGCAAGATGGATGAATGCCATGTGATGGAGAAGCTCATCAGAGCTTTGCTGGTTCTCGCTCTAGATGCGGTGGCATGCAGAGCTAGACTGCCGTGGAGATATGGAAGCGACAGGTGGTAGAGAACTCATGGATCTCGCCTGGGAAGGAGATGGGCAGCCATCGCCACCTTCTAGCGTGGCTCCTCGATGCTATCACCGATGAGGAGAGCGAGGCTGGTGGTCCACTCCTTTAGTGGCATATGATTTCTCCAGGCGATGATGTTTAAATAGGAGAGGGGGGGGAGTCGGGTTGCAACCGTAGATTACAGAGATGGTGGTTGCTTAAGTGGTGGCCAGAGAGGATAAGGTGTAACAACGCTGGAGGATAAGGTGATAGCGGGGAGGTGGAGGTGGTTAGAATGCATGCGTATGCCGTTGGCGAAGAGAGAGGGAAAAGGGGGTCATTGTTGATAGAGAGGAAAAGAAGATGGAGAGAGGAAATAGCAAACGATCTCGGATCGAAAAATTTTCTTCACGAAAATTCTTTCCCCATGAGATCTACAACTTTCATAAAGGTATCATGAGAAAAAAAAGGTCATCTATGAAAAACTATATTTTTGGGGTACTCTATGTACATAGAATACTTTGATTTTTGGATTTTGTAATTTTTTATTTTTATTTAAGAGAAATTTTGAGAAAAATTACGATAAAATCAAAATTAAATATTTACACATTAGTATAAATTTTTTATATTTTAACAAAATAAGAAAATACGAGGATAAAATAAAGTAGAAAATGGAAGATATTTGTACAGACTCACAAAGGACATTCAGACTTGGTCAGTTTCTTTGATTTTGGTATTATTTTAGATTTGGATTTTTATACATTTTAATAAAACTTTCATCAGAAGATATATATGAAAAAGAAATAAAAGAAAAGACGTTGATTATATACATAAAATGCTAAGTTAAAAACCGTTGAAACGTAAAATGCATAAAAGAGGCTCAAAATCCAACTTTCACATATGAGTTCTGATTTTTATAAAATTAATCTTGTTTTAAAGGTCCTTGAATATATATATATATATATTAATTTAAAAATGAGTATACCTAAATATGATACTGTATGAGGAAGATATGCGTATTTTAATATGTCTACTCTGAAATTTAGATTTTATCTTACATGTCGATTATTTGAGCTAGTAAATTTTTTTGTATTTTTACTTTAATATTGTTAGTATATGTACACAATGAAGGTAGTTTGGGGCCAATTGGAGTTAGCATTAATTAGTTAAAAATTCATGAATTTAGGTGGAAATATGAAGATGATTATGAATGCAATTATGCAAGTTAAAATGCAGATATTAATTCTAAGTGCATGAATGGTAAAAATGCATAATAAATATTGAAATACAATTAATTGTTCAGGAACGAAGCTCTATTTTCGTCTTTTAATGTGATGAATCATAGATTCATCACTTCCATTTCGAGGAAGTGATGAAACATGTCTGGATTTTAGTGACTCCTCTCATAGAGAAGTGATCTGACTCGGTCCAAATGTTGGACATTGATCTGAATGTGTTTCAGATATAATGAGAAGATTAGATCTACTGCTTTGATTTATTCAAACATCTATGGGAGGTTCTCAAGATATAGGTTTGAGATATGATCTCAACATCCAAGTCATTATACATGGAACATACAACTGCTCTGTCCTTATCTCTAAGTATCCGTGGAGAAAGCACATTATCCTTAAAAGAGTTCAATAATAATTTCATTGTTGATAATATATCCAAGTATCGAGGAAAATTAATAACTAAATGTGATTTAATTATCATGAATAATATGAATTTGATCCATATTATTTGGCAATATAAGGAGAGATATCTAAGATAATTACATGTGATTTTATTATCAAAGATGTGAATAACGTGAATATGATTCATGTTATTTGGGTGCATGAGAATAGAGATCCAGGATAATTGAATATGATTTAATTATCAAGGATATGAATTATGTGAATTGTATTATCCATATCATTTAAATATATTATAAATTTGATTTATAATATATCAGAGAGAGCTTATTGTAAATAAGATCTTCAAATTAATCATTGATGTGAATTAGATTCTCATTGAAAATTAATTGGAAATATAATTTTATATTTTGTTATGGGTTGTGAATCTGATTCACAAATATTTAATGGCATGATTGTAATATTCAAAAAATTAATTTGAAATTGTTTTTTATGAATTAATTTACAATAAAAGTTATTTTAAATAAATATGAACGATTGAAGAAGCCACCACCATCCATTTAATGGATGGTGGATGGCCTCCCTTGACTTGGTCTCAAGGATGGTTGTCCCCCCTTTTTAGGATGGTAGGTGGCCTCCTTCCTAATCCTTTCATGCAAGTTAATTTAGTTCAAATTAAATTATATTTGTTATTCAATATGTATTTAATATACTATAATATAATTGTTGTTGTGCTTTTACAACAAAATCATGACCACTGAATAGAAACACAAATCAATCTCAATAATTGATTTTGTGTTTCACATGGGTTGGAATCCATGGACTCCCAAAATAATATAAAAGGAGAGATAACCATACCTCTTATTTTACAACACTTTGTAAGAACCCTAACTCTTATTTTAAAACATTTTGCAAGTCTCTCTCTCTCTCATTCTCATTGTACACGCCCCATCTCTCTCTCTTAGTGGTCATCCACCTTGTGCCTTAGAGAGGGTCGTCAACGTCGACAAGCCGTTGTGCCACCGCTTTGAGTGTTCGTGGATCTCCATCTCCTTCGGTGCATCTTGCTCGTAATGAAGATGTTGGATCTCGTGAGATGAGATCAGGAGATTCATTGCTTGGATCATCAACATGGATTACGAGAAGCACATATTTTATCAACGTGCTCGCAAGCGTCTCCTCCGACGGATCGGACTTGAGACAAGAGGTCTCTTACTTTAGAGACTCGATCACAACTATGCTTCAAGAGCTAACCTTAATACATGCATGTAGCTTTAGATGAAAGGATTAGATAAGTGTTCTCGGATCATGGGGTTTCATCGATTTTAAATTTTAAAATCCCGATGCCCCGAGAAAATAGTGTGATTAGTCGCTCCTGATCACATATGATGCGATCACCATGCTTCTGTGATGTACTTAAGGATCTCTGCATATACTTCAAGTGGTATCAGAACCATAGGTCGGAGGTTTAGGAAATGATCGATAAACCTAAAATGACATGGGCATTTTTTGTTATGCGGATTTTCATTGCATTTTGTTCATGTAACCCTGTCTTGTGTGATTTTTTTGGCCTTGTTTAACCTGGAAATGTGATTTATACTCGGATTATGTTTCTCATTAAATTAGCAAACCGTAGAACTTGAGTTTGCATAATTTAGAATCTGTTTTCTCAAGTTATGATCGTTTTAGTGGACATGTGTCCACTGTTACAGGAATCGTATTTTAGAATATAGTCAAGAGATAATCACTATTTTAAAATGCTTAGAAATATATTTTATCACTTAGATTCTGTTATTGCTTGAGTTGGAGTTTATTTGCTCAAGATTTGTTAGTTTTAATAAATGTATGCCACTGCTAGAAACTTAACAAATTTAAAAAGAATCTTATGATTGCCATTCAATTAGTTTATGGAACTGTTAATCTCCTTAATTAATTAGTTATTAAATATTTGTGAAATATGTAATAAGGATAATTATTTTTTAATGAACATAACTAAAATGATAAGATAATTGATCTTGATAGACTTGGTTATAGTGAACATTCCAACAAACATTGATACTTGAATAGGATTGGGGATTTGTTTAGAAAATCTCTTTATAATACCAATCGAAATTGTTTTGATAAATATTATATGGTATAACTTCGATTGAAAAACTGAATATCATCTCAAATACAACAAAATCAAATCACATTGTCCCGACTTGAGGCAAATTTGTTGTCTAATTGGGGATCGTTGGGGTAGTAGGTTGCTCTGTGAGCGGCAAGTCCCACATCCTGTGCGTATTGGCCATGACATCAGGTAAGGAAAGAATAATGCTTGAAATGATCATGAGGTATTTTT
Organism: Ottelia alismoides; assembly: GCA_037367405.1. Lineage (NCBI taxonomy): Eukaryota > Viridiplantae > Streptophyta > Magnoliopsida > Alismatales > Hydrocharitaceae > Ottelia > Ottelia alismoides. The sequence goes on from JAZKJV010007649.1 coordinate 184,506, forward strand.
CTAATTATTAGAATTTAAATAATATGTATTTTGAGATTATACCATCCTTAAAATAATAATTAAATTGTTTGTTGGTTAGTTGATTGGATTAATAATTGACTTAATATGATTAAATTATTTAGATCTAATAAAAATACTATGTTATGAATAGAGTTGTTATTTCCCTTAGAATAATTAATTATGTGAGTATGATTCATAATAATTATTTAGAATTTGAACATGATATGGAGGATCACATAAGGGACATCCATAGTCTCCCATCAAGGTGAAGGGTTTTGTCGCTAAGGATTGTATGTAGGAGACGCCTGTCCGAAGAGACATCTCCTGCATACAAGTATATCTGGACTGAGCTCTTTACTTTTCAAAAGAGTAAGGCTTTGATCCCAATCTATTGATGGTTGGTTCAATTAACAACGGGTCAACATCGCCTTAGGAGTGTGGGCCCGGGTGCTAAAGATCGAATTGGAAAATGCAAGTTGGACTTGAAAGGAGGAATGAGTTCCCACTTATTTTTATCCGAGTTACAGTTTCTCATATTATTATGATGTAATAAAGATAAGAACTGAGATCCCAAATTTTGCTTGAGATATAATGGTAAGTATATCTCTTACTTTAAAAAGTGAATAAGGGAATTAACTTTTAGAGTAAACAAGGCGAGACAACTTTGACATAAAAATTTCTAAATCACAGTAAAATATGTATTTATGCAAATATCGTATTTCAGGTAATAGTCACTAAACCCAATCAATACTATACTCAATAATAACTAGTAAATATCATGGATTGGATCCATGATCAAGATATTGTACTTGCAATTGGACACATAATGTATGTGGTTGTAATATGAAAGTCTCCTCATAATAACGAGGAATGACAATAAAATATACAATAAGACAACAACATAGGGTTTGTGCGTCTCTATAGTCTTAATCTCTCAGCGAGTGTGCTTTGGAAGTATCATGTCGATGATGATCATAATTGTGAAATATGATCATCATCTATTTGGAAGTATCCTTATAAAATCTAAGAAGATGTTTTTGACATAAATATGTGCTCGTGACATTTAATCGTGAATTATATGGTTCACTGCATTATGCATAATGGTGGCTTGATAGGAGATCATGTACTCAAAATGTTTGAGTAACTGTCTGAACCAAAGTCTTTGAGTTAAGACGGATGTAGATATGATGAGTGTCATCATTCTACTATCTATACTTAAGTATTCATGAAGCTTCATTATATTCATATTTTATGAATTGAATGAAACAAGTATAAATGTGAAAATACTCTTATCTTAAAATCTTTTGAATTTAATATAAGAGATCCTTTGTCATAAGCAATGGTTGTTTATATATGAAGGGAACACAGTGGAAGCATGGGTCAGACTCAAGTATGAAGGAAATTCAATGAGTTGATTGTACTTATATGGTTTCTACACATATGACATCCAAAGAGTTGGATGAATTACAATACTGCAACAAGCCGATGTATATATAGTTTAACTATCTAGACTCTACGATCCTTTGGGAAGGACTCAGATAGTGCATCGAAAAAATCTACATATAATAATTGAAATTGACTTGCTTATAGGATAAGATCAAAGTATGATAATTATATCTCACTCTTCTGATAACACTTGCAATAGGTTGCATATGTTTTAGAAGATTCGAAAATTTGATCTTAAGCTCACCCACATGGATATTGATGCAATTATTGCAACAATCTCCATTGGACAAATAGAGTTCATATTTTCAGTGGGAGAGCCCTTAGTCTAAGAGAATGTCTGTGACCTAGATATTAGAATACACTCATTGTTTATTTCTAAATGTTGGAAATATACATGAATTCTAGAATAGACATATCTTAAGGAATTATGATGGATATATTTCATAGTAATCTGTAGAGGACTCTACTAAATTTTAAAATTAATGAATGGTTCATTAGCATTTCTAATACCGAAAATTAAACCTTAAAATATCAATAGGAGGATGAAGATCATTTGACGATTATCTGCACCAAGCCTTGGATATATGTCTGTTGATGAGATCAATAGACAAGTAAGAGATGAAACTTTAGACTGTCTGGAATTTCAGATCTTACATACTTGAGAATATTGTATTCAAAGTAAAAATGTCCAATGCACTCTTTTTTGGGAATGGTGTTAGATGCCAATGTTTTCGAGATTTCATGCGTATTGATGTATGTGGATCATCTATATCATAATAAACATTAATAATATGTGATATTTATCGATAATTATTTGTTATATGAGATTTCTTCCCTTCACCTTAGAAACCTTTGAAATGTTCAAATATTTCACAATTTTAGTTTAGAATCAAAGTTTAAAGGAAGATGAAATGAATTTCATCTAACCCAGGTAGCCAGTACCTGTTAGATGAATTCATGGAATACCTTATGGAGAAAGGAATGTCATTCCTATCTTACTCCTCCTAATACACCTTAACTTAATAGAGTTACAGGGAGATACAATTGGATCATGTGTGACATGATTTAATCAATGATGAATCTTTGCATAATTACCTCTTAGCTTTTAGGTATATATGTAGTGGAGACTGCATTGTATATACTTAAAAAGATTCCATGTGAATCTAAACCCGAGAACCCTCATAAGATATGGTTTAGAACCTAACCTAGTGTTGGACACTTGAGGATTTAGGGTTGCTTGGTCCATAACCATGTCATGGATGCAAGTAAACAGGAATTTAGCACCAGAGAATGCTACTTCATTAGGAATATAATGGATGGTATTAAAGGAAAATTAGCTCCGATACTATTTGTAATATCTCGAACTTAGGTCCCCAGTCTGTTATTGAGGAAAACTGACCGACCTTGATAACTTGTTAGCCTCGAGTCTGATTGAACCCATTGATAATCATCCAAAATTTTTAAACCCAATTGTTAAGTAGTAATCCCCACCACTTATAAAATGCTCACACTTTGTGAATTTTAGATGCCGGACTAAGTTTGGGGATTGGGATGTTACACTGGGAGAGGAGGGGAAGAAGAAGAGGACAAATAATTTGTAGGAAGAAGAAGAAAGGGGTAGAGAGGAAGGTTGACCGGGTCAACAGAGCTGGAGTCCCCTATTAGATACTGACATGTGGCAATCAAAGTAGCTAGCACAAGAGGACAAACAAACTTGACTCTACACTTATATACACTGTAAAATAGATATTAGATATTAAATTTACTTAAATTAAAAATAATTCAAAAATAATATAGATAAATTAATAATTTTTTTAATGATTATTTTTATTAAATTGAATAATATAATTCAAATAGTTAAATTAAATATTATAAATTATATGTATAATTTACTTATATGCATATATTAAATTTAATTATTTTACATACATGTCCTATTCTTATTATTTATTAGTTTGTTATATTATTTAAGGATATAAATATATTTTATTTTTACAATATTATTTATAAGTATAAATAGTTATATATAAGTAAATTATAGATATATTATACATATATTAGAACATATATTTTTATTCGCTATTTTAAAACATGTTTTATTTCTTTTCTTATTTTATTTATTTAGAACATATTTTAAGAGTTTTAAATATATTTTTCTTATATTTAGTGTTATTCTTTACATGTATACACAAATACTCAATAGCCGCCTCCCACTCGATCGTATGCCAGTCCAAGGACAGATTGGCTAACGCTTATGCCATCATCGCGAACATGTCTTAATGCTTTGAGGTTTATCACAATAAGTTAAATACTTCTTTTAAGGAAACCCCAACATAATTTTAATTGATATATGATGAATCCACATTTCATCATCTTTATTCTATCATTTTGGCATCAAAAATCCTAGTAAATGCGTGTAAATAGCATTAAATCCAACATCTTAGCATTCATGCATGTGCATGTAAATAGTGTATAAAATACTGTAATTAAAGTCAAAATTATAGAATAAATAAAAGAAAAGAAAAATAATAAAATATTGTAGATATTTTATGACCCGAAACCCCGAGACCTAGGCATCTTGATGAATAGGTCGACAAGGAAGAAAGTAGGGGGAGATAAGGGTTGAAATACAATAAAAATCCCTTCTATTTAATTCATTCTTTATTCATTTTGGGACCTATTTTTGGTTCCACTTTTCATACCTCAAATAAAGAAACTTTGAACATGAAAGTTGTAGGTAATTTAATATAGAAAAATACAAAATTAATTTCATTCAAAAATAATGTACAGATAAAAAGTTATGGTCTGAATAAGATCCCAGAACTCCAACTTCCCAGACCTATATCTTGCAAATAAAAATACAAAATGTACCAAACTCACTTTAATTGTATATAGCATAAAATAATCTATTTAATGTAGGTGGTTTTGTATTTTTCGGAGCTACGGTTTGAAAGTTGAGTTTTGGGCCCTACTTGTATACTTGTACAGATTAAAATATTCAATTTATTATTTATTCATTATTTTCATTATTTCTTATTTTTATAATTTTGTAAATATTACTTATAATATATTTGTATATTAAAATCAGAATAAAAATACAAAAGAAACACAAATAAAAATACTTGTATATATGCTACATAGGTATAATACATATACCTATACATGTATAATACTTACTTATATTCTATTAAGTGTATAAAATATATCAGAAAAATAAAATAAAAATATAATTAAGTGTATAAAAGTATTCTATAAATTTATAAAATAATACACAATGATAAAGAAATTAAAAGAAAAATAAAATAAAATAATAAAAAATATATAATATACATATATAGGCCTAAAAAGGCAACTTGTAAAAATATACCTCATAAAAATAATTAAAAATCACCATAAAATACTTTATAAAATAATAAATATTTTTTATTTAATAATCAAATTTTAATTCGTTCATTTTCTATTTTTAATTGAATTTACAAAATAGTTTTCCAAGATTTTTCCTGGTTGGTCCACGTGGACCAACCAGGTGCAAACCCTAGTTGATCCCAGTCAACTAGGCGCCCTACCCCCTGTAGCCCGTATCAGAGCCTCGTTTGACCCCGCATTTGCGGATTTTTCGAGGACATTTCTTGCACCTTCTCGTCATGATTCCTTCTGCAAACTTGGTCCTCTATCATCCATCTTACTCGCCCTATGATTGTCTTGAGTCGAGGGCCAGCGATTGCATCGATCTCCCTTGGTCTTTGGAGCTCCAGAGTCGCAGAGTCAAACCAAATATAATGGAGCCCCTTCTTCCCTTTTGAAGGGGAACGTCTCCCTCCATAGGATTAGCTTCCCTCTCGTTCCCCGGAGCAAGGAGGAAGTGACAGGTCTTCTTTGCAATCTTCGAGTGGGTCGAGCGATGCCTGAGGGGCTTCCACGACCTCCCCCAACTCCAGCGGTCGAGGTACCCCTTCCCTCCGATCACCACTATCGAGGAAGTCATTTTTCCCTTATTTTTCTTTTGAATTTTGTTCCCCGTACGCTTAGGATTAAAAGCCCCAAAGAAATTTGAGGTTTCATCGATCAAATCACGTAACATAATCACCTCGCCGGAGCGCTCCTCCAGCCGATTCCATATCCATCGTATCGTGCCACCATTCCACCCCCGCGGGACCCAGGCACTTTGCCCTGGGTCCTCTCACGCGTTTTTGCAGTTCAACGGACTTTGACTCAAGCCCAGGAGCGTTTTTGTGCTTCGCCGGAGCTCCGTGGAGCTCTCCAGCTCCGTCGATCTCCCCCGCGAGCCTCGGCCATCGCCGAGGTCTTTTGAAGTTCCTGGGAGATACCCCAGACCGTCAGGAGCATCCAGCCTCATTTTGAAGCTCAGAAGGTCGCCGGAGAAGGAGCAGGAGCGCGGAGAAACTCGCCTCGCTGGCGTTCCTCCGCGGTTCTTGCTCTGGCCTTCAGTGTCGTTGGATCGAGGCGGAGCCTCAGATCGCTCGTCGACCGTCGGATCATCAGCGCCTCCCCACCGTCAGATCTCGATCTGAGATCTAATCTTAGTCATTGAAGCGAAGCGTCAACGGCCTCCACATCATCGCCACGTGTCAAGTAAAGAACTCCAAGCCGTCGGATCACGCGCTTAGGGATATTTTGCTATTCACCCCGCGCATTTTTGTATTTCTACGTAGTCTTTAAACATTTCTCTGTAGTTCAAAAAGTTTTGTAAAAAGTAACTCTAGGCCCCTAAACTTTCCATTACTGCAAGTAGGTCCTCTGCCACGTCACCTCACGTGACCAGTTCACGTGAGGCACGGGTATTTTGCGAGGACCCCCTCCAGCGTTTGCTTATTTCGGATTAGTCCTAGGATTTAAATATTCAGTGTAAAAGTTTTGGTAATTTTGCATGTGAGCCCCCGGGAATTTTGAAAATTATAGTTGGGTCCATCCCAAGCGCGTGCAAGTCACGCGCTGGGGTGGGTATTTTGCACCTGTACCCTTGTGGGTTCGGATACTTGTGATTGGTCCATTAAATTGAATATCCAGTAATATATTTTGTTGGAAAATTGCAGTACATCCCCTGGATGTTTGTTTATTTGCGTTAATACCCTTGCCAGGACTTGTATTTTTGCATGCTTTCCTTATTTATTTAGAGCATCATTTTAACTCGAAAAATTCCCAAAAAAATGTCATAAGCTCCTGTTTACTTGCTCAATCACGCCATATTTTTGTATTGCACTTTTATTGCATTTTAATATTTATTAAAAATCAAAAACATGCATTTTAGCTACTGTTTGCATTAGAAAATTCATAAAAATTATAAAAACGTTTTGAAAAATTCTGAAAAAATTATATTTTTCTTGTCTTATCATATTTTAGTGTCAGTCCAAGAATCACTTAAAATTTCAAAAGAAAAACCTTAAAAATTTGAAAACCTCTAAAAACTTCATAAAATCTAAAAAATCCTAAAAAACTCCTAAAAATATAAACTCAGGTTCTGTAGTTTCCCCATTTTATTGTATATATTTCAAAATTAATTTGGGAAAATTTTGCCACTGTTTACTATTTTTCATTCCCATTTTAATTTCGGTCAGAACCTTGATTCACTGTTTTCTTATATTTTGGCTTTTAAAAATACCGAAAACATTCTGAAAAATTCCCAAAAATCACAAAAATACTATAAAAATATAAAAAGACCAAAAATATTTTATTCTCTGATTTTTGAGCATTTTTACCTATATGTGTATATCCTCTCTCTCTAGTATACATATATTCTTATCTTGTATATATATTCTATTATTGAAAAAGGAAATACAAAAACATAAAATACAAAAAGAAAATATAAAATCAAAAAAACCAAAAACCAAAATACAAAATTAAAAACAAAAATTAAAAATATAAAATTAAAAACCCACAAAAATTTGCATAATTGTAGACACTAATCAAACCACTTTTTGCAAAATTGTTGATCTATCCTTCCTTGCTCCCTGTGTTCGAACTCTCTACATACTTGCACCTATACATCTTTTATGTAGAGTTAAAAATAAATTTGACTCCACATTTGTTTGTCATTGTTTGATATTTGATTGTGGGTTCATTGTTGACTTTAGTTGGGAATTTTGCGTGGTCAACGCTTTGACTGAGTTCCCGCCTTGTGTAGAACTTAAGACCATCGAATTCCTGGTAATCAAATGGTGCTGATGCTGGCCGTAGTCTTTGCTTTGGATAAGTATCGATCATATATTCTCGGATCTAGAGTGACTATCTACACAGATCACACCGCCATCCGGTATTTAATGGCTAAGAAGGATGCCAAAGCACATCTTATCAGATGGATCCTTCTACTCCAGGAGTTTGATATTGAGATTAAGGATAAGCCTGGAGTCAAGAATGTGGTGGCAGATCAACTTTCCCTCTTAGAGAACCTTGAGGAATCTGAGCCCAGCGTACCTATCACAGAGACATTTCCAGACGAGGCGATCTTGGCTATCGCCTCATTCCCATGGTATGCCGACTTTGTAAACTTTCTTGTTGCCAAGACAGTTCCCTAGGGTTGGCCCAGGAAGAAAATTGAGACCTTCCTAGCTAAGGCCAAGTTTTACCATTGGGAGGATCCCGTCCTTTATCGTGAAGGAGGGGATAGCATCTAGAGGAGGTGCATTCCTCAAGAAGAGCAGCAAAGCGTCCTCACCTACTGCCACAAGCTTGAGGCAGGAGGACATCATTCTGGGAGAAGGACAGCACAGAAGGTGCTTCATTCCAGCCTTTGGTGGTCTATCCTCTTCAAGGATTCAGATGAATTCGTGAAGCGGTGTACTGACTGTCAGAAGATGGGTACTTGCGGACAAAGAGACATGATGCCCATGCAGCCCATTCACTTTTGTGAGGTTTTTGATGCATGGGGGATTGATTTCATGGGCCCATTTTCTAAGAGTCAGGGATTTGAGCATATTTTGCTCGTTGTAGATTATATCAGCAGTTGGGTTGAGGCTATCCCCGCCCGAGCCGCAGATGCTAAAGCTGTGTGTAAATTTTTGAGGAAAAATATCATTTCACGGTTCGGGGTACCTAGAGTTCTGATTTCAGACAGGGGGTTTCATTTCATTAATGACAAAGTTAGGGCCCTTGCAAACGAGTTCGGCATTGACCATCATGTTGCCACGCTGTACCACCCTCAGACTAATGGTCTTGCCGAAGTATCGAATAGGGAGATCAAGATGATCTTACAGAAGGTTGTTCGCCCAGACCGAAAGGATTGGTCACAGCTTTTGGACTCGGTCTTGTGGGCCTATCGGACCTCCTTCAAAAATCCATTAGGGACATCTCCCTTTCGCCTCGTCTATGGCAAGCCGTGTCATCTGCCAGTGGAAATAAAGCATAAATCATTTTGGGCAGTCACTGAGTTACTGTTAGATCCCGAGAGTATAGGAGAACAGAGAAGAGCAGAGTTGGCAGCCCTGGAGGAGTTGAGAGATACAACCTTTTCTAGCAGCCTACAGTAGAAGGAGAAAGTGAAGACATGGCACGATTCTCATATCAGCCATAAACAGTTTGAGCCCGATCAGCGCGTATGGTTGTTCGATTGATTCCAGGCTGAAATTATTTCCAGGAAAACTACAGAGCAAGTGGAAAGGTTCATATGTGGTCAGGAAGGTACATGACAATGGTAGCATTGATATATCCGAGCCGTCATCTTCGTCCACCTTCCGTGTCAACGGTCAGCGTCTGAAACTATATCTAGATCATGATCCGCCGACCGTTGACGTTGCCCCCATTCTTCTGGTATGAGATGTGTTCTTTGACTCATATCAGTTGCATCTCATACATGGTAATCACTTCCATCTTCCGCTGTATAGATCCATCTGTCTATATCATTCTTCCATCTGTTGATATCTTTTCTTCTTTTCTTCTTTTCTTCTTTTCCTCTTCTATCTTCTGTAGCTATCAAAAAGGTGTCACCCCTTTTTGTCAGTCTTCTATACTTAGGACGTACTTTGTCCTAAGTATAGGGGGTGTGCATCCCGAGTTTCTCTATTCTTTGATCCTCTCCATTGTCTCCTCTTCTTGTCTATACTTAGGGATATCTTATCCAAAGTATAGGGGGAGACAATCTGAGTACGATATGTTCATTCCCACCCTTGACCCTCCCTGCTTTGTGTACAGTCTGTTATACTTAGGATTATTTGATCCTAAGTATAGGGGGGATGGTCGACTTCTCATTGGATTATTCATTCATCTCTTATTCATTTATTCGTTAGACTTTTCTATATTTAGTACGAGTTATGTCTTCTCTTTTCTCTCCGATCTATGAGGATATAACTCAAGCTAAGTATAGGGGGGTCGTATATACTGCGTATATACTTTAGCCATAACTCGTACTTTCGTATTTTTACTAATACCTATGGCTAATAATTCTTTAAAAATTCATTAAAAACCTTAATAAAAAGATGTGATGATTCCTCAAATTCTTTTTGTATGTACTGATTAATAAATCAGGTGAAAATATTTGTTGCAAAATGTTTGAAGAATAGTTTGAAAATCTTTGTGAAAAATCTTTTGAAAACTATTTTGAAAACGTTTTGTTACATGTTTTCAACCTTTGTAAAAACATTTTGTTTTGTAAAAGTATTTTCTTTGTGTGAAATAAAATGTTTGAAAAATGATTTGCAAATGATTTGAAAAATGGTTGCAAAAATATGTGAAAAATATATATATACTGTTTGGAAAACCTTTGCAAAATGATTTTCAAATGAGTGTACATGTTTGTAAAAACTGTTTGAAAAAAAATTATTTTGGACTATAGTTTTCAAAAATGTTTGAAAAACCGTTTGTCAAATAAGTTTGAGGAATACATACATCACGCCAAAAACCATTGTATATACACCTATAAAATTAACCACTTACCCTGTAAATTCTTAAAATCCACTTCTTATATATAAGAAGCACCCCCGTGTAAATATTTCAACCTTGTTTTTAGCCAAAACCTTTTGTTTTCAAAAATCCCAAAAACATTTGCAAAATTAAAATTCAAAAACATTTGAGAAACTTTTTCAAAAATTTAAACAATGCATGTGCATCATCATCTTTTCAAAAGCCCATAAAAAGTTCAAAATCTTTGAAAATTGCATCACAAAAATATTTTCTGCATTTGCATGGCATTAGCATTTTTCGGATTGAGTTTGACAGTTGAACAAGTCTAAGTAAAATCCGAAGATTGGAGCTTGGTTGGACCTTAAATCTGCCTAATTAACAGGAACCTTATAGGAGCTGGGATTAAGGTACTTCAGGTCTAGTTGACTTAATTCTTTGAGGATCATGAGACTTGATTCAATGGATTCTTGACTGCATAAGTAGAATATTTCGGAGCGCACACACGACTCTTGTTGATAATGACCTAACTTGGACACCTGCACCTTTCACATGGCTCAACTCAGTTGGAATGGTGAGGAGGTTGGATTTGTCGGTATGAGACGCATACAGGTGGAAACACTTGTCCTCCTCTAGGGAGGGAAGTGCACCCCAACCCGTCCAGTAATGATGAGTTTCGAGGATAGGCGTGGGTTGAAATAAAGCTTCATAAGAGGGATAGTCTACTGGCTCAAGAGGAAAAACTCCCTATGTAATTGCTGTTGTATATAGTATTCAAAAAAATTGCAAAAGCAGAAACTCCAAAAAAGTGGGCATGCCTGTACACAAATAAAAATACCTACCAGAGTATACATATGTGTAAAGTCAAATAAGCAAGCTTGAGTTCCAAAGTCAAATTATGTGAGCCTGCAGCTGGATGACTCGATTACACTGGTCTTGCATCCTAGGATAGGTAGCTACACTGGCTACCGTCCATTCTCCTCTTCACCCCCTCCTCTAGGGTCGGTTGCCACTTGAACTTAGAAGGGAATACCATGCTTCTTGAGGAATGAGTTGTTGTATTGGGGACTCATTGGGTTGTCGTACTGGAGAAGTCAGTCTCTTTGTCATTTCAGTTGGGGAGAGCCACAATCACTTACATTGTACGAGTCAGATTCATAGTCGTAAGGGTTTGCGTATGAGTTGAAATATTTCTGACCTGGTTATTGAGGAGACTTGAGCAGAGTTTTGGGATTCTCAGGGACTGCTGGATTTCAAATCCGGTTCTCATTAAGGTTCCGCCCGCACTAAGATTCCAGAAGTCTGACTTAAGCTCCAAACTTTGATTTTGTGAAGACAAGTTTGATAATCAAATTTAATCCACTTTCTTCTTTTTCTTTTCTTTCTTTTTCCTTCTGCACTTATTGCATAAGTGTTTGCTAGGGACTAGCAAAGGTAAAGTATAGGGAGATGATGAATCCACATTTCATCATCTTTATTCTATCATTTTGGCATCAAAAACCCTAGTAAATGCGTGTAAATAGCATTAAATCCAGCATCTTAGCATTCATGCATGTGCATGTAAATAGTGTATAAAATACTGTAATTAAAGCCAAAATTATAGAATAAATAAAAGAAAAGAAAAATAATAAAATATTGTAGATATTTTATGACCCGAAACCCCGAGACCTAGGCATCTTGATGAATAGGTCGACAAGGAAGAAAGTAGGGGGAGATAAGGGTCGAAATACAATAAAACCCCTTCTATTTAATTCATTCTTTATTCATTTTGGGACCTATTTTTAGTTCCACTTCTTATACGTCAAATAAAGAAACTTTGAACATGAAAGTTGTAGATAATTTAATATAGAAAAATACAAAATTAATTTTATTCAAAAATAATTACAGATAAAAAGTTATGGTCTGAATAAGATCCCAGAACTCCAACTTCCCAGACCTATATCTTGCAAATAAAAACTCAAAATGTACGACACTCACCTTTAATTGTATATAGCTTAAAATAATCTATTTAATGGAGATAGTTTCGTATTTTTCGGAGCTACGGTTTGAAAGTTGAGTTTTGGGCCCTACTTGTATACTTGTACAGATTAAAATATTCAATTTATTATTTATTCATTATTTTTATTATTTCTTATTTTTATAATTTTGTAAATATTACTTATAATATATTTATATATTAAAATCAGAATAAAAATACAAAAGAAACACAAATAAAAATACTTTCATATATGCTACATAGGTATAATACATATACCTACACATGTATAATACTTACTTATATTCTATTAAGTGTATAAAATATATCAGAAAAATAAAATAAAAATATAATTAAGTGTATAAAAGTATTCTATAAATTTATAAAATAATATACAAATATAAATAAATTAAAATAAAAATAAAATAATAAAATATATATAATATACATATATAGGCCTAAAAAGGCAACTTGTAAAAATATACCTCATAAAAATAATTAAAAATCACCATAAAATACTTTATAAAATAATAAATATTTTTTATTTAATAATAAAATTTTAATTCGTTCATTTTCTATTTTTAATTGAATTTACAAAATAGTTTTCCAAGGTTTTTCCTGGTTGGTCCACGTGGACCAACCAGGTGCAAACCCTAGTTGACCCCAGTCAACTAGGCGCCCTACCCCCTGTAGCCCGTGTCAGAGCCTCGTTTGACCTCGCATTTGTGGATTTTTCGAGGACATTTCTTGCACCTTCTCGTCATGATTCCTTCTGCAAACTTGGTCCTCTATCATCCATCTTACTCGCCCTATGATTGTCTTGGGTCGAGGGCCAGTGATTGCATCGATCTCCCTTGGTCTTTGGAGCTCCAGAGTCGCAGAGTCAAACCAAATATAATGGAGCCACTTCTTCCCTTTTGAAGGGGAACGTCTCCCTCCATAGGATTAGCTTCCCTCTCGTTCCCCGGAGCAAGGAGGAAGTGACGGGTCCTCTTTGCAACCTTCGAGAGGGTCGAGCGACGCCTGAGGCGCTTCCACGACCTCCCCCAACTCCGGCGGTCGAGGTACCCCTTCCCTTCGGTCACCACTATCGAGGAAGCCATTTTCCCTTATTTTTCTTTTGCATTTTGTTCCCAGTACGCTTAGGATTAAAAGCCTCAAAGAAATTTGAGGTTTCATCGATCAAATCACGCCACATAATCACCTCGTCGGAGCTCTCCTCCGGCCTATTTCATCTCTGTCGTATCGCGCCACCATTCCACCCCCGCGGGACCCAGACACTTTGCCCTGGGTCCTCTCACGCATTTTTGCAGGTCAACAGACTTTGACTCGAGCCCAGGAGCATTTTTGTGCTTCGCCGGAGCTCCGTGGAGCTCTCCAACTCCACCGATCTCCCCCGCGAGCCCTCGGTCGTCGCCGAGGTCTTTCAAAGTTCCTGGGAGATACCCCAAACCGTCAGGAGCATCCAACCTCATTTTGAAGCTCAGAAGGTCGCCGGAGAAGGAGCGGGGAGCGCGGAGAAACTCGTAGAGCCCCAGATCGCTCGTCGACCGTCGGATCATCAGAGCCTCCCCACCGTCAGTCTCGATCTGAGATCTAATCTCAGTCGTCGAAGCGAAGCGTCATCGACCACCAGATCATCGCCACGTGTCAAGTGAAGAACTCCAGGCCGTCAGATCACGTGCTTAGGGGTATTTTGCATTATTCACCCCGCACATTTTTGTATTTCTACTTAGTCTTTAAACATTTCTCTGTAGTTCAAAAAGTTTTGTAAAAAGTAACTCTAGGCCCCTAAACTTTCCATTATTGCAAGTAGGTCCTCTGCCACGTCACCTCACGTGACCAGTTCACGTGAGGCGTGGTTATTTTGCGAGGACCCCCTCCAGCATTTGCTTATTTCGATTAGTCGTAGGATTTAAATATTCAGTGTAAAAGTTTTAGTAATTTTTCATGTGAGCCCCCGGGGATTTTGAAAATTACAGTTGGGTCCTTCCCAGGCGCGTGCAAGTCACGCGCTGGGGTGGGTATTTTGCACTTGTACCCTTGTGGGTTCGGATATTTGTCATTGGTCCATTAAATTGAATATCCGGTAATATATTTGTTGGAAAAATGCAGTACAGCCCCTGGATGTTTGTTTATTTGCGTTAATACCCTTGTTAGGACTTGTATTTTTGCATTCTTTCCTTATTTATTTAGAGCATCATTTTAACTCGAAAAATTCCCAAAAAATGTCATAAGCTCATGTTTACTTGCTCAATCACGCCATATTTTTGTATTGCACTTTTATTGCATTTTAATATTTATTAAAAATAAAAAACATGCATTTTAGCTACTGTTTGCATTAGAAAATCCATAAAAATTATAAAACGTTTTGAAAAATTCCAAAAAAAATATATTTTTCTTGTCTTATCATATTTTAATGTCAGCCCAAGAATCACTAAAAACTTCAAAAGAAAACCTTAAAATTTGAAAACCTCTAAAAACTTCATAAAATCTAAAAAATCCTAAAAAATTCCTAAAAATATAAACTCAGGTTTTGTAGTTTCCCCATTTTATTGTCTTTATTTCAAAATTAATTTGGGAAAATTTTGCCACTATTTACCATTTTTCATTCCCATTTTAATTTCGGTCAGAACCTTGATTCACTGTTTTCTTATATTTTGACTTTTGAAAATACCGAAAACATTCTGAAAAATTACCAAAAATCACAAAAATACTATAAAAATATAAAAAGACCAAAAATAATTTATTCTCTGATTTTTGAGCATTTTTACCTATATATATCCTCTCTCTAGTATACATATATTCTTATCTTGTATATATATTCTATTATTGAAAAAGGAAATACAAAAACATAAAATACAAAAAGAAAACATAAAATCAAAAAAATCAAAAACCAAAATACAAAATTAAAAATTAAAAACAAAAATAAAAAAATATAAAATTAAAAACCCACAAAAATTTGCATAATTGTAGACATTAATCACACCACTTTTTGCACAATTGTTGATCTATCCTTCCTTGCTCCCTGTGTTCGAACTCTCTACATACTTGCACCTATACATCTTTTATGTAGAGTTAAAAATAAATTTGACTCCACATTTGTTTGTCATTGTTTGATATTTGATTGTGGGTTCATTGTTGACTTTAGTTGGGAATTTTGCGTGGTCAACGCTTCGACTGAGTTCCCGCCTTGTGTGGAACTTAAGACCACCGAATTCATGCTAAATCAATATACGAAAGTACTAACCTTCTTTCCCCTCACTCATGTATCACAATGTAGCTTCACATCATGATGAAAGATCCTTTGTCGAGCTCATGATCATCATCCTAGTAAAAAATGTTTTGTATGCGAAGTAGATAAATCAAACATTCAACAAAGTAGATAAATCAAACATTCAATAAAAGTTCTAAATATTTTGTTATTGCATGTAGCTTCATGTCAGAAATGATGGAATCCTTCAGAGCGAGAGAAACATTCATAAAGTCAGTGATACGCAACGACTAATCCGTTCGCACTGTGATAAACAGCTGATTGGAAAACAACTCAGCGTACTCTCCCAAAGCTTAACATGCCATGTTCAGTTGCACCTTCACTGTCTCGTAAGGATATAGGCCCTGTCCCTTACGCCGCTGACTTATTAAGAAAGTCACTATTATGTAGACATTATTCTCATCACATTTATTTAAACTAGAAAATATCACTTGGAAATTATACCTAATGACAATGCATCAATGGCTGGAGGACCTTACGAACTAGTTGCATCCCCCATCGACTCTCAACATGAGGGCTACCTACAGCCCCCTCGGCCAAACTTAGACTGTGTTGGCTCACCTCCTCGCTCGTCATCGTGTAAGTCATTCCATCTAGAAAATCACATGCGGGTCGTTTACATTCTTTTGAAAAGAATCATATTAACTACTTCAGATATTTAGAAAAGTTATTTTCGTAATTGAAAAGGATCATATTCAGATATGCAAAGAGGCAAAGTAAATATATAAAACAACATATATTTAAACATGTATGCTGGAATGTTCACATATATTTAAACATGTATGCTGGAATGTTCACTTATTGAGAATGAACCTATAAAAGAAAAAGTCTTCCACCTACACACATCAATATCAATGACCATTGGACTCGTCTCGAAGTACGTCCAATAATTTTGTGAAAAAAAATATAACAATTGGAAGTGATGAAATATCCCAACATGCCTCCCGATTTTAGGGACGTGTTGTATTTGATTTCATCTTGAAATTATTTTTAATGTTATTAAATATCTACTATAAGTTAATGTGAATATATTATCACATTAATTAATTTTAATGTGATAACTTACCACACGAGTTTTTTAATATAACACATACGATATACATATGGTCACACATACGTGTATACACACGTTCACGTAAATATACATGCATATATACATAGGTACATAAATATATACATTTACATACATTCATAAGATATGCATGGTTATATATACATACATATATACCTATTTGACTACATGTACAAATAATATCATTTTTTAACAAGCATGTAGGGGGTGAGTTCACATTAGTAGTCTCTAAGACATATATGGGATCCTCTATTTTATTGGAGCAAGTTTTATAAAGGAAAAGGGACCTTATGTTCATATATTTTTAATGAACATGGACGATGTGAGGTAAAAAATTATAAATCAGCGTAACCCCCCTACATATTTACAGGGACGAGACCCCCCCCCCCCCCCCGCCTGTGCCTTCTTCTTTTTAAGTAAATGAAATTGACAGTCTTATGAGATTGTGGTTAATTTAATAAGTTAAAAAATGACTAATGTCCATCATGTTTGAAATAACGAGCATGAGCGAGACGGTGCAATCCCACATCTCCCAATAGCCAATCTCCCTTTTTCAACTTCTCATTCTACGTCATTGGCCGAAGTCCACATATTCTCCTCCCTTTTCAAAATGTATATGGATAAGGATATCACTTTGATATCCTCAAACATATGTATTTGTATCTGAATATCAATTTTCATGTATATAACATAATTGCACATTTCTTTTAAACATAGATAATGTAATTTTAAGATTTTATCACTGTGTCCTGCTATTATTTTGCAATATTATTTATACTCATCTATTTTTTCTAATATCAATTCTTCCCTTATGTTCTTACGAAACTGAAGTTTTATCCTTCTATCAAGGTAAACTAGAGGCATAACTAATATTACAAAAGTATAGTACTATGCATTTTGTAAGAATACATGGGCATAACTGATATTACAAAAAGAAAGGGACATAATTGATATTGCATATTCTGAGGGGTACAAATTATGAAATCTATTTCTAACAGGGGTACAAATTATGAAATTTATTATTTATGCCTTCTTTCATCATATTTGGTATAATTATTATGATACAAGTATAATTAGTATATTTATATCATCTATATTCCATCTAATGTGTGTGTATTTAAGCTAATATATGGAATATTTGTATGTGATTGGTACCTATATACGTCTCTATCCGTTTTTAAGGAGAAGATAACATAATTATTATATTCATCAATATCTATATCTGCACCCATATTCATATTTAAAAATAGATAATGATATAATAACACCTATATCTATATTCATATATTTGCATTTTTGCTAACCTATCCACGTCAATGGAAAAAGAGAATAACAAAACTTGATTATATGCACTGATTATTGAAAAAATAGAGAGAATTTTGTAATCTCCATCAAGTTAGTAACCACAATACTCGTATAATGCTTTAAAAAAATTACTTTAAGGAACAATCCTAAATAATAATATATAATTATAATTACAAAGAAGATGAATGTCTACTTACATTTATAATTTTATATGAAAAAATTGTGTCAAAGTCTTACTTTCGACATAGTAAGTTTATGAATAATTTTATTCACTCGAGTTTTCTTTTCATTTTTTAAAAAATATTGTGATATGTTTTGAAAAAAATATATTTAGAGATGGTATGATATAATGTCAAAATAAATTTTACAGCTTAAGTAAATAAAATCTCTCTATATATTTAAAAAAATCTTTCTATTCTACTTGGTCCTCCCAAGCCAACATTTCTGGCTTCATCCATGCATATTTATGAAGTGAATTTGAATATATATATATATATGATGGGATACTAATAAATGGATGTGTATCAAATCCCTCTCTGTCATATGTAAATGATTAAATATTTGACATTTGCTTGATTTCCTTAACAAACTAATAGTGATGGTGAGGTTCCCGAATAGTCACTTCATGAAGGTGTGCACATGATATCCAATCCAAAAATCTGCATGCATCTTGTTTATGGAATCATTTTATATCATTCTACAAAATTGATGAAGATATGCGTGTACTCTTAGTGAACAAACATATGGAGCAAACATACAAAACAAACGTTCAAATTAGCAACGTATACTCCATACAAGATTAGTATGCTTCAAATTAACGTACAAATTAACATTATTATATTTGTTGTGGAAGATTAATATGGTTTAAATTAACATACAAGATTAATATGCTTCAAATTAACATTCAAAAAAGCATTCAAATTAACATACACGATTAACAACATAAATGAGATAGAAAATATATTTGAGGGAGTAGAGTGGTGATGGACGAGGAGGATTGGAGCGAGGAGGAGGCATCATAGAGTGGTGACGGAGGGCGGTGGTGGAGGGTTCCGGGGAGAGGGAGAGGAGGAGGGGTCGTAAGGAGGAGGGGAGACGGAGGGAGGAGAAGGGCGGAGGAGGAGGAGGCCAGAGAGGTCAATAGTGAGCAGCGTCGAGGGAAGGGGGTTGGGTGTTCTAGGGATGGGGAGGGAGGTTTTGGAGTGGAGGGTGTCGAGGGAGGATGAGGGAGAGGAAGCACACAATGGGAGGGAATGAAATGTCGTCTGGAATTAAGGGTATTTTTATTCACATCAGCTAAATGACCTCCGCGTTATTTATTTACAACATTCTAGTTTAAGCGACAGTTATATGATTATTGTAAATAATCTATAGGGTATTGGCAGCGTTCAGTCATCAAGCCACGGTAAATAGAAGATTAAAATTTAAAGCTTTGCTCTATTCTACGCTAGCAAAATAATGGATGAGGCTTAGTATAACAGTCTAGTTACTGAAAAATAACTCTTAATAGTAGTGTTTTTTCTGAAAGGAATAAGAACTTATCTACTTGGATTGAAAATCATTTTAAATCCTAATTTTTCTTAGATTTCAAGAGTCTTTGGAAATGAAACAAGATCAAGATATGCAAGTGCAACTATGAGAGGTTGAAATAGCATGATAGAAGCAACATGAAATTCCGAGGCCAATGACGAATTGAACTAGGAGGTGTCATGAATAATGCAATGCCCCAAAGATAATCCAGTATAAATAAACATCATAATATGTGAAAATTTAATTTAAAAAGATGGTTTACAACTTGACAAATTAAGCTTGACTCTATTAGGCAGTATTAAATAGATCTGGTTTTTTATTCTAATTCTAAAAACTCGGGGTCAAATTTTGTTCGACGATGATTCGGTCTAAACTTAAGTCTTTACAGATACAAGATTCCTCAATTATTGCGAATAATTACTCTAGATTAGAAGATGTTCCTGACACTAAGGAATGTATAGAACAGACGACGGTCGTTATCTGTCTCCTTTGATAGGGCGACCGTCCCTTTTTATTAGAGGGGACGGTCAAAAGATCGTTTCCATAGCTTTCATACCATTTGCTATAAGAGGAGATGATTGACACCGTCTCCTATAATCATGTATAGTGATGGTCGTGACCATCCCTTAAAGTCAACTTAGAGGGGACGGTCATGACCGTCCCTTAAAGGCAACTTCGAGGGGACGATCCTGACTATCCCCTAATGTTAAGAGCAGAGAGGACAGTCAGCGTCATAATCGTCCCATAAAGTTTAGATAAGGGGGGACAGTCATGACCATCTCATACAATTACTAAGGGGACGGTCAGGAAGGGACGGTCGCGACTGTCCCCTTTATTCACCTGCTATTAAAAAAATATCAATGCTACTGATATGCTCTTCATTTTACCCTGCAAAGAGTGATAATAAACATTGAGTACATGTAAGAATATTTTTTTTCATCATAAATAGTTAGATCAAGAATGAAAATAGCATTCACTCCACATTCAAATTTACAAGAAATGTGTGAAATGATGACTACGCTAAGAGATTCAAATAAAACTACTCTACCATAAATTGTTCCAACTATTTAAACAATATACTACCAACTAAGCTACTTTGCAAAGTAAATGTTCAAATTAATTATACAATATACTAAACTATATATCCTACCAATTAAAGAAAACATATAAAGTAATCTTAAGTGTCGTCCTCATCTGCATTGTCGTCGTCGTTGTCATCATCATCTTCTTCTCCTCCTCCTCCTCCTCCTCCTCCTTCATCATCATCGTCTAGCCTCGCAACTAGACTATCCACTTGTGTTGGGTGGCTAGTCGACACTGCACCTTGATGTGTCTACATGAATGCATTAAAAAATGTCATTTGTTGTTGTAAATCCTGAATCTCAACATTCATGATAGACACCTGACTCTCTAATTCCCTCTCCCTTTGTGTCTTATGAGAGGAAGATGACAAGTTGCTCCCTACTCCATACCAATTCCATATGATGGCACCATGATCACCACAATGGACTCGTCCTTGATGCTCTGGATCAGTCGTCTGGAGGAAGGTCGCATCAGGAGTAAGAGGTGCTGACTCGTACCAGTGCTATCTAGAGAGCCAGTGGTTGTGAGTCTGATCATCTCCTCCTGAAATTTATTAAAGTAAGTTCAGAATCCATTTAAATTGTTAAAATAGATGCAAAATTATTATTAATGGTTTACACGAATTGGACCATAGGCAGGATCTACCCAATGAACTTCCCCACCCACATCGCGACTCTTAGACTTCTCAAAGACTTCCATCCAGTTGGGCACACGATTGTTCTCCTTGCCTAATGTGAAAAAGAAAACTAGAACTTGATATGATTTAAAGATATAATGATGGATGAAATTTAAACATAATGCATAGAGTAGATTACTTATAAAGTCATCCTTGAGTTGATTTGTACTCCTTCTCCCCATTCTATGGGTAGACTTGAAACCTTTCCTTCGATCTTGAGTATTTCCCTTTGAGATACCCTATACAAAGATAATAATTGAAACAATATAATTCCAAATAATTAATAATATGCACATATATATCGTATCACATGTTCTTCCCCCATTCAAATATATATCAACGCCCTCCAGTGTTCACCAGGTACATTTGGAGGATAATTCACCAAAAGTGTCTCCAATGGAAGCTCTGGGTGGAAGTACTAAAACTTTATAAGAAATTTACTTACATACATTTCATAAATGATGAAAAATCAAGTTAGTATGTATGAAAAATGTCTTCCACTATGACTTCTCCTTCATCATTTCATTCAAACCGGTTGAAACATACGCTTCTGTCTTCCATATACATTTCACAAAAATTAATACACTCTTCATAAAGATAACCTTCAGCAGTACATCTTTCAGGTTGTGCCTTATTAAAGATCATATTTTTTTAATTTTCGAAGGTATCTCTCTATTGGATGTATCCAACGATATTGCACTGTTCCACCGATCCTTGCTTCACATGTTAAATGAACTATTTTTAATTTTTGAATGTATCTTTCTACTGGATACATAAAATGATATTGCACCGATCCACCAATTCTTATTTCACCTGCTAAATGAGCTATCAAATGAACCATTACATCAAAAAAGTAGGTGGAAATATCTGCTCATTTGCATATGTGATAATAATGTATTCTTCAAGCCTTTGTAAGATCAATAGATCTAAAACCTTTGAACACAAGACTTTGAAAAATCCACTCAATTCTGTTAAGGATTGTAAGACAACATCATCAACAATCCCGCGAATAGCAAATGAGAGTAATACTTCCATGTAAACATGACAGTCGTGACTTTTTAATCCCGTTATCTTACGTTCTCTCATTTACACACCTCGACAACTGTGACGAGAACCAATCTGACACTTTCGAATTTTTTAGAAAGCTGAGAATTTTATCACGCTAATTGTTAGTTAATGTATATATTACTCCAAGTAAAGTAATATGTCCATTGTCTAATTCGATTGGTTGTAAATTTTTGTGTTTACCAAGTTGAATTAAATCACGACTCGACCTTATATTATCTTTCAATTGACTTGAAAGATTTAACATCTCCAAAATATTTTCCAAAACATTCTTCTCAATAGGCATGACATCTAAATTATAACGAATTATCACTATGGTGACTCTCTGAAAAAAATATTTTGTTTCCTCCATCCACTGGCCATACTTTTCTTCGAAGTCTGTCCTAAACAATTGTTTTGTACAAGTAATTATTGTTCCTAAATATTGATGTCATTCACACAAGTTAAATCAAGTCGGCATCTAAATGGTAAACCGTCAAATTTCTTAATATTATATGTCCTTTGCCACCTATGCTTCGGTGGCTTGAATTGACAATGGCCCAAATGGGAATGCTTCATACTTCCGGTAAGCCAAGTTGAATGTGTTTTTTCAAGATAGACATGGCACGTGAGTTTTCCTTTAGTACTCCAACCAGACATGTTTGCGTATGGTGGGAAATCATTTATAGTCCACAACAGTGTGGCATGCATGTAAATATTTCTTTCCTATATGCATCATATGTATGTATTCATATGGTCTGTTATAGCTTTAATTCATCTATTAATGGTTGTAGGTACACATCAATTGTATTATCAAGACCTTTAGGATCATGAATCAACAATGTCATTATCATAAATGAAGAACTTATTGACATCCATAGTGGTAGGTTGTAGGCCATCAAAATCACAGGCCAAATGTTGTAACTCAAACTTATATTACCAAACGGATTGAAACCATCTGAAGCTAATCCCAACCGAATATTTCCCTCATCTTGAGAGAAATGAGGATATCTCTGATCAAATTTTATCCATTCTTCTGCATTAAATGAATGTCTCATAATTTCATTAGCATCTCGTTTAGTTGAACGAGAATGTCATGTCATACATTTTAAGATTTTTTCTGACATAAAGAGACGTTTTAATCTTGAAATTAATGGAAAGTAACATAATATTTACACTGACTTCTTCTTCCTCTTTAAATTACTTTTTTCTTCTTTATATCCGGAAGCCTCATGATAAGGACAAAATACTAAATGTGAATTTTCTCCTCGAAAAAGTACACAATCATTAACACAAGCATCAATTTTCTCGTATTTCATACCGAGTGATCGAAATCGTTACTTCGTCTCTTTCTAGTCCTTTGAAAACTTCTCAGCAATATTCAATAACTTTAGGATTAAAAATAGTACATCCGTCATCATTGCAGCGGTTGATCTGTTCCTTACTTTCATCTTAAACAACTCCAATAAAAACTGTAAACGTGTAATTCCAAATACGGGAGCCAACATGACTTCAGCATCTGGCAAACTATTCTCAAGCCTATCATCCAAACCAATGTCTTGTTTTTCAGATCTTTGTAAGTCATCTATTAAATCAAATAACTCATGATTAACATTATTCAAGAATTGTGTAGTGGTTCCTACACCTACATCCATATCATCATCCATTCGTATATCCTCTATAACAACTCCATGTTCAGTCCAAATGGAGTAATGTAATCAAAATCTGTTGAGTATGAGATGGTTATAAGCTTCTTCTTTAACATTACATTTAATATTCTTACATCTCACACATGGACAATAAATTTTGATACCACCAAATTTTTTATTAACACTTTCTTATTGAAATGCCCAATCCAAGAATATGATCACTCCTCTCTTATATTCCTGAAAATCATCATATCTCTTATCCATCCATGTCTTATCTATTTCGTTGCATAAAAAGAAAATTAAATTATATGTACTCTGCTCTTTTCTCGCACTATAGGCATGAGGTAGGGAACATCATTATATCATTCAAATTAATATTTAATCACGTATAAAAAAAATTGGATATGATAATTTTGTACCTCTTTCACGAAGAAAAATGGGCAAGAATGAATGTAAAGGAGTGTTGGTAATCACCGGAAACTAAAAGGGAGGAGGCTGACGAGCACGAGAGGTTACAGGGAGGCGTAGGCTGAAGGTGAGAGTTTGGATGAAATGGGAAAGTAAGGAGGACGAAGGACATTTTTTCGATCTGACCATCGGGGAGGTTGTTTTGACCGTCCTCGATGGTTGCGTCTAAGTGAAAATATCTGCGCTGCACCAATGAGGACGGTCGCGAGCGGGCGAAGAGGGGGGGGACGGTCATTAACGATCGTCCCCTCTGGCCCGCCACCCATGTTCCTAGGTCGGTCGCGATGCCAACAGAAGGCCATAGGAGACGGTCAGAACTATCCCCAAAGACCCCCTCAGGAGGGTAAAATTGAGCAGTGACTTGGTAAGGGTAGAGGGGATGGCCATTAACGACTGTCCCCTCTGCCCACCACCCATGCCCCTAGGTCGGTCTCTACGCTAACAGAAGAACATAGGGACGGTCAGAACCGTCCCCAAAAGCCCCTCAAGAGGGTAAAATCAAGCAGTGACTTGACGATGACAAATGGACGGTCATTAATGACCGTCCCCTTTGGCCCACCACCCATTCCCTTAGGTCGACCACGACGCTAACAGAAGAACATAGAGAACGATCAGAACTGTCCCCTAAAGACCCTCAGGAGGGTAAAATCGAGCAGTGATTTGACGATGGCAGAGGGGATTGTCATTAATGACCGTCCCCTTTGGCCCACCACCCATACACCTAGGTCAGTTGCGACGCCAACAAAAGAACATAGAGGACGGTCAGAACCCACCTTAAAAGCCCCTCATTAGGGTAAAATCAAGTAGTGACTTGGCGATGGCAGAGGGGGTGGTCATTAATGATCATCCCCGTTGGTTCACCACCCATACCCCTAGGTCGATCGCGACGCCAATAGAAGACCATAGGGGACGGTTCCTCAAGAGGTTAAAATTGAGCAGTGACTTGGCGAGGGCAGAGGGGATGGTCGCAATGATCGTCCCTATTCCCTCATTATAAAAGAAGACGATGCCCCACAGACCGTCTCCCAGGATGTGGTTATAGGCGATGGTTGTCGTATGACCGTCTCCGAAAACTATCAATAGGGACGATCGTTATGGAACCGTCGTTTGTTCTCGTCCCGAAAAGCCTAAATTATTGTAGTGTGATAAATAATAATGAGAAAAATGTTATCCAAGAGCGTGCAATCATCATCATTATATGGGAAGTTGTTAGCCGAAATACATTGAGGATTTATGCATGTAGATATGCCTTGAATCTTAATGCATCAGCTACCAAGATCTTTGATTTGCTAATTCAAAAGTGGATCAAAGATTATAGTCATTTGTTAATTACACTCCGGGTACATATGTACTGAGAGTGCATATATACACTTTCTAAGGTTAGGCTTTTTTGTTTTATATCATCCTTGGTATTATACACGTTCTTCCTTCTTTTCGTATAGCAAAGAATGATGGTCATGTCCAATGTCTTGACCCAATTCGGGTGAACTTTGTAAATATGTGTCTGGATTGTGTGCTTGTCATTTGATACAACTCTAATGAATGATCTATTTTTATGGGAAATAAAAAACGATAACTCAAGTTTTCTCTCCTTGCCCTCTATTTTGTTATTCTATCCCGAAATAGGTGTCATCCTTCCTTATTCCAAAATTAATCATGGAATAGCAATTCCGCTTCCACAGTAGAATGATTGTTATTTATTCTTCATTCACGCGATATTTTCCACAGTAACTGTTGCATGTTTCCCGTTCTCAAGAATAACAAACAAACAATAAATACGAAGAAGTCACATTGTTTCCACCTTTGGTTGGTTTGACGGATAAAAAAGTGATACGTGTTACAGAAAAGGACATAACGGATGATACAATCATAAAATGATCGTGTATCCTATAACAAATTATCTTGTGATAGAGCCCTTTTATCCAAACAAGTCAAAGAACAAGAGGCTGTGAATATTGCTTGACAATCTAATCTTAAACTTGTTAGTTGGTGTTGATGAGCCTTGATCTTGACTCCAACATCCGCTGATGTGTGTAGAGCTTGGAATCAAAAGGACAAAGGGGAACTTAGCGTGCACGAACCACGAGGAAGAGAAATGTATACGAAACTTCAGATCCGTTTCACACTTCAGCAGCATTACACCAAGCAAGGGAAACGAAAAAATAACAAAGGTCTGGAAGGAGAGCAGTGCTTGTTCAGGAACACACAGAGCGTCATGTTCATAGCATCGAGTTGGAAGTGTCCACGTTCCCATGTCAGACCACGCCCGTCCCTACCCCTCCACTGCAACTCTTGCTCCCATTAATTCTTCTCTTAATTTCCATTATTGGTATTCAAGAGTTTGCAACAAAAGTATACGCCTCTCTCTCTCTCTCTCGGACTCCATTTGCTGAAGAGCGTAGCATTAATGTGTGTCCAAGTCCGTCAGGTATGGGAAGAGGTGTGAGATCAACTTGATATGTTGCGGATATTTATGGTACCCGTAGGTCAGTGGCTGCTTGGAATCGATCTGGAAAAGGGGGAGAAGCATAGGACAGGGACCGGAGTCCCATAGGTCAGAGGTCCCCAAGTGGCAAGTGACCAGTTTAGATTCCGCAAGACCACCTTTAGCACAGGGGAGGGGGGTTATCAGTAATGTATGCACTCACGCATACGCGCCAACCCTAAGTAATTGACTAGGGAGAAGATTTTCCATTACACTACCCAACGAAGTGTTGTGTAGGGACATAGATGTAAATTGATTTCTGAATGAGGGATAATATAACATCAAATAATGTCTTTGATGACATAGTAAGTAGGGATGTCAATCTGAACTCCGAGGAGGAGCATCCAACGGTGCATGCTCCTCCTTCTTCTGCTGCAACAGGCGGCGAGGTTCGAGCTCCGGCGAAGGAGCTCAAGCTCCGCCGCTGCTGCTCGAACACTACGGACCTTCCCGGAGCTCCCTTGACGTTCGTCGAGGTAACTGGAAGCTCGGGGAAGATGCCAGATCTCCTGGATCAGACCATCGAAGCTCGGATGTCGGTGGCGAGGTTGACGAAGTAAGCTCCGATGGAGCTTCGACCATTGCAAGATTTGAAGACCTGCATGGTTAATCAATAGCCGAAGCATCCTAGGACGATGGTGGGCGCAGGATGAAGGGGTATGGTTGGCTGTGACGGGCTGAAGAAGGTGGCGGCCAGCTTTCTTCTCCGACGAACCCGAAGGAGTTGGGTCGGAGGCGTTATGGGGTGTGGAGGAAGAAGAGGGTGAACGGAAAGCGGCACGTGAAAGGTGAAGGCGTGGCGGAGCTCGAGGGGTGATCAACGAGGGACGAAGAAGGGTGAAGCGACCTAATTAATTAAGCAAAAAGAGAAGAAAATACAGAGGAAGATTTATATGCTTACCTGGTCGGAGATGGAGGTTGCGGCTTGGGCTTGGGGATCAATTAAACCCCCGGTTCTTCGCTGGACCCCCTCAGCCAGGTGGGGCAGCTCGAGCGGGCTCGAAGCTCCGCGACACCGCCATGGAAGGCGGGGGGTCAACACCGGAGGAGATGGCTGTCTTCGCGCTCCATGTCGCCCTCTCGCTGTCACCAAGGGGCGGAGATGTGTTGGGCAATTCCTCGCATAAAGGTGGACGCCGTCATCTAGTGGCAGAGGAGGAGTATTTGAAGTGGCAAAGATGGCAGTTTCGGAGGTGATGGGCGTGACTTGCATGGACGATATGGCGTAGTGGAGAGGACTTCGTGGGTTTCCAGGCATTGCGCGAGAATGTTGGATGATTGGGGAACGTTGTGAGACGGTTAGCGAGAAAGGAGGTTGTCGAAGATGGTGGAGAAAATGGGAAGGGCAAGGCGGTTGTGCGAGCTGGCGAAAGTGGGAGAGAGGAGTCGCGCGAGGTAGACGAAGATGCTCAGGCCGTTGGATCTTGAGATCCAACGGTGGAAAATTGGACGCTAAAGAGCGGCTGCGATTTGATCCAAGGCGACGCGATCTGAGAGTGATGGGCGCGCCACGTGTCGTGATAAGAGCGAAGCGCTGGCGGGCAGCCCAGATCTCAGACGGAGGATGTTCGGATGGTTGAGGACGTAGGTGAAGGGAGCGGCTAGGATGGCGAAGATCGGGCGGTTCAAATGCTGCCACGTGGCACACGGAAGACTCGGTGCTGGCGTGCGACTGTGATGAGAAGCGAGTGCCGATCGAAGGACTGAGAAGAAGAGGATGTGTGGAGATAGTGGGGCCATTAGATCAAGAAGAGATCCAACGGCATGAAGCAAGGGAGGCAAGGGAAAAGGGGCCGGGCCACGTGGCTCAACCAGAAAGAGCCACGCGGCTCAATCAGATTGTTGCATCAAAGATTTTGATTTATGAGGGGATAAAATGGTCGAATTTGGAAAAACTCAAAATATGAAAGTTGTAGATCTCGATGAGATTTACAAGTTTCATGTTGATCAAAAACGGAGATGAGGTCAAATAAAGGCACAAAATATTTTTGGGGGATTTTAAGGTCAAAAACACCATGTATTTTAATTTTGCATTTTTTTTATGGTTTTTAATTTATTTAATGACTCTGATAATTACAAGGTTTTTCTGGTTTTTATTGACACCTAGCCTAAGATAGGGGGTTAATTTCAATGAATTATAGGCATGAAACATGGTTTCATCAGACGCCTGCTGCTCCTCTAGCCCGCGGTCACCTCCACATCGGACACCGTCAGCACCAGGCCTCCGCGGGTTCGCCTGCCACCCCGCGTCGACTCTTCTGTAACCCTCTGCCAGCCCGAGGCCGCAGCACACCGCCAACTCGCGCCAGCGCCGCGGCCGCCTCTCCACCGCAGCGACCCCTCCCCCACTGGCCAGCCCTCCGCCGGCGCGATTCTTCTCCTCCTCGCCGTCGCCGCGTGCGGGCGGCACCGCCCGACCCTAGTTCCCCATCGTGCGCCCTAGCAGGAGGAGGAAGAAGGTGGTTTCCTCTTCTCTCAATTTTTTACGTAAAAATTGCATTTTTATTTTGTTATGTTGTTGTAATTACAAAACAGTCTGTATATATTTGTTTGTATGTTTTGTTTATTCTCCGTATTTGCACGTATAACCCACTGTTAATGTTTTAATTTAGACCTCATTATTGTATCTTTAATTTTAATGAAAAATAGCATAATATTAAGCTTCCATTTGAATATTCGTTTGTATTTTTTAGAATTGCGGATAATTAATTTAAAATATTTAACTAAAATATTGTATATTTTACCCTATCTGGACTCTTAAATTGATATCTAACTCACGGTTGATCTAAAAATTCTTGAAAATAAGACATGATGCCTTGAAATGTGATTGAATGGCGTCCAAATTTCATCCAAAATAGAGTTCATATGCTTGAAATAAATTGTGGAGTGATTTTAGTAGTTGATTTTTAATTAAATTCACACATCATATTTTTGTGAAATTTCAACTCTTCTGGATTGCTTATTAGAATATCTATTTGGGATAACTTGCACTCTGATTAATTTGATAATGTTGATTTATTAGAAATTAATTACTTACTATCACTCTGTTTTCACTAAAAAATCCATAAAAAAATCATATTTTGTCAAAAAATCCAAAACAATTACTGTAGCATCCTTGCATCATGTTTTCATTCTAGTACAATTTTCATGATTTTTTGCTTACTATTTTGTGTGAAAAATTGTGAAAACCCCCATAAAAAGTGTGTATTTTTTATTTTTGCATTTTAATTCTTAAAATTCCAAAAAAATACGTTTTGCATTCATAACAGGATTAAGATTCTAGGAAAAATAAATTTGGCTAAATTGAACTTATTTTCTATAAAATCTAATTTGGCTAAGTTGTGTGATTCCTTAGTAACTTAATTCACTTGCATTGTGCATTTTGCATTTATTTTTGCATAAAAAATATAAAAAAACTACATTGGAAATCTAGATCTTAATTTTCGAATTAACCCCAAAGTTGTTCCTTTGCCTCCCTGTGTTCAACTCTGGACTTGCCCGGGATATAAATTAAAGCCGATACACTCTTCACGGATATCTTCTCTCGATTCTGATTGATTCGCTAAGTACATATACTACAACGAACACAAATTATATATCGTATCCATCGGCTCGTCACGGAGGAGGGTCGTGGCTTTGGCGGAGCCGCTGCAGCGCGGCGGAGGCTGCGCGGCGGCTGGAGGGTGCATGGGGTTGAGCGGCGGTGGCCGGCGGCTGCTGGGGGGGTCGGCCACATACTGCATGTTTTTTTATTTTTTAATTATTTTTTGAGATTTTTTACTGTTGTGATGAAAAATGGTTTTTAAAAAAATTATTGTTTTTAAACACAGAATGCAAATGAATAAAAAATGTGGTGATGTCATAATGGAGATGGTGAAATGGTGGGAAGACGAAGATGGTGGTGAATGTGATGTGCTAAAAAATGCAAAGATAAAAACGATGACAAGATGAAAATAAAATTACCTACGATGGAGACGGTCGTCTATGATGTGCTCACGAGAGCACGGTCTTCGCTCGAATCGCCAGCGAGCGATGAGCTCGAGCAGCGCACGGATGCAGTTGCGATGTTGGCCAAAAAGCCAACAGATCTCACCGGAGAGGGTTGTCATCGCACGACCACGGTTGCGTCGATGTTACCAATTCAACTCTGGGATCTTGGTTCTCCTCACATAAAGATGGATCAAGTGCAAAATGAAGAGGATGAGATGTATATTGATGAATCGTGGATTCATCATCTCAATATCTTGATCTTAGCAAAATCCACGAGTAAATTCCCTAATAAATGTATATAAAATCCATAAATTAACAAAATGACTCTTGTAAATAAAATACATTAATTATTGTATATTAGATTCGACAAAATAAATTAACAATAAAAGCCACAAAATCAAGGGAGTTTCTCTCCTATAAATAGCCCAAAACTTCATGTATTTTTAATAATTCCATTTCAACTCCTTTTTGTCTAATTCTTTCTCCAAAGTGTTCATAACCATATATATAAAAATACAAAAATACAAAACAAAATTTATCTCAAATAAATGCTCCTAGATCCCAAAGAGAAAAAAACGTAAAGACCAACTTCCAAGCCAAATTCCCGCTCCGTATGAACTCCAAATTCACCAAACTCACTTTTAAAGTTCAAGTTAGAAAATTATCTATCCAACGAAAGTGGTTTCATTAAAATCGGAGCTCATTTGTAAAAGTTGAATTTTGGGACCTAGATGTACATTGTATATTATGTATATATTCCTTTTTCATTTTTTATCTTTTATAATTACTAAAAATACAAAAATATTATGATTGTGTTGTATTTTAATTGTACTATTTTATTGTATTTTTCCGTTGTAAATATCTCTTATTAAAAAGACAAAAAAATATATATATTAGAAAAGTAAAAAAAAGGTGTACATGGTGTTTTGTCTTCTTTTGTAAATTCTCCACTATTTGTCTTTTCTTTTTAATTTATGGTATTTAAAGTAGACAATCTTATTTATTTATTTATTATTTAACTTCCGTTCTCTGCAATAACCACCAATTCAACTCCATTACTCCACCATTTTTTTTCTAACTTCTAATTCAACTCCACCATTTTATTAACCTCCATCCCACTCCATTTTAATTCTAACTTCCATTTTTTCCATCTCTTTATATACATTCCATCTTCCTCAATTTGCACTTGATCCATCTTTATGTGAGGAGAGCCTAGTTCCTATAGTTGAATCGGTGACAGTGACGCAACCGCGGTCGAGCGACGACAACCCTCTCTCCGGTGAGATCCGTTGGCTTTTTGGCCAACATCGCAGTCGCAACCGTGCGCTGCTCGAGCTCATCGCGTGCCGGCGATTCGAGCGAAGATCGTGCTCTCGTGAGCACATCATAGGCGAGATTCCATCGTAGGTAATTTTAGTTTCATCTTGTCATTATTTTTTAACTTTGCAATTTTTTTTAGACCATCACACCCACATCCATATGCCCACATTTGTTCCATATCATCTTCACCACCATATTTGCATTTGATCATATTCCCCATTGCACTCATCCACTTGTGTTCCCTATTTAAGAAATCAAAATTTAAAAAAAAAACTAAAAATAAAAAATTAAAAAAAATCACACAGCAAAAAAATAAAAAAAATAAAAAAGGGGAGCAGCAGCCAGCAGCCGCCGCCCCACCCGTCCTCCAAGGGCAGCGGCGTCGGCCGCCGCCCCTCCATCACCGCGGCTCCTCACGGCTGCGCGTGGCCGTCCCTCCACCGCCGAGCGCCGAGCGCCCCCGCCGCAGCCGCGCGCGCGGCCCCTTCAGAAGATCCGGTCGCCGCCCGTTCTCCAAGACCACCGCCCTCGCCCAGCCCGCGGAGCCCAGTCGCCCTCCCCACGTCCACCCCCGACCACGGCCGCGCACGCCGCCCCCTCCCCGTGCCGCCGACGACCTCACGTGCCTCCGCGCGCCGGCGCGGCGCGGCCGCCGACCTCCCTCTTTGGGTTCTTCTCCCTGCGCCCACGAAGAAGAAGGTCCTATTTTATTTTATTTTTTATATGTAAAAATTGCAAATATTTCTTTCATAGTTTTTGTAATTACAGTTTAGTCCTTGTTTATAAGTTTGAGTTTTCTTTTCAATTTCTGACTTTGCACAGATACCCCTGTGTTTGACTTTAAATTTGGACATCAATATTACATCTTTTTATTCAATGAAAAATATGTTCATGTTGAGAAACTAATTCTCTACATTGTGGATATTTATTTGTATTTTTGTGAATTATTGTGAATTAATTAAAATTGTCAAACTGAAAGTCTTCATATTTTACCCAATCTGGACTCTTAAAATTATACCTCACTCACGGTTGCTCCAAAAAATCCACAAAAATTAGGAATGATGCCTTGAAATGTGATAAACTTACTGTCCAAGTTTCATCTAAAATGGAGATGTCTTGTGCCTGAAATAATTTGTAGAGTGAATTTAGTATTTGATTTTTAATTAAATCCACGTATATCCTTTTTGCGAAATTTCAAATCTCCTGGATTCTACATCTAAATATATTTCTGAGATAATTCGTACTCTGATTAATTTGATAAGGTGGATTTATTAGTAATTATTTACTTACTGTCACTCTGATTTCACTAAAAAATCCATAAAAATTCATACTTTGTCAAAAAAATCCAAAAATATTACTGTAGCTTCCTTTAATCATGTTTTAATTTCACTAAAATTTTCATGATTTTTGCTTACTATTTGTGTGAGAAATAACGAAAAAACCCATAAAAAGTGCGCATTTTTCCTTGTTGCATTTTAACCCCTAAAATTCCAAAAAAATATGTCTTGTGTTCATCTCTGGATTAGAATTTTAGAAAAAATATAATTTGACTGAATTGGACTAATTTTACATTAAAATTAATTTGGCCTTGTTGTGTGTTTTCTTAGTGTCTTAATTCACCCTCGCATTTTGCATTCGTTTTGCATTAAAAAAATACTAAAAAATCGCATTGGAAATCTAAAACTAAATTTTCAAATTATTCTGAAGTTGTTCCTTTGCCTCCCTGTGTTCGACCCCGGACTTGCCCGGGATATAAATTAAAGCCGAGACACTCTTCACGGAGATCTTCTCTCGGTTTATGACTGAATCGCTAAGTACACGTATTACAACGAATACAAATTAAAAATCGTATTCACCAACACGTCAGATGGCGCCGTTGCCGGGGAGGCTAACGGCTTAGGGATTAGTTTAAAAATTTGGATTTAGATTTCACTTACTCGGGTGGTCTGACCCCTGAGCCACTTGTAATTAATCCATTTTCCTTGTAATTATTTCTCTTCATATTTTTGTATATATTGTGTTTTTATCTCTCTAATATAAATCTCATTTTCCTTGTGAGGGCCCGGTGAACTTGGAGTGCATCGGAGGTCGACGGACGCGACGCGCGCCGACTGCTGAAGAGCGAGGAGATCTAATTTATCTTCGAGAGAGCTTTTGTAAATTGTTGTAATTATTTTGCTTGCTCCTTTATAGCGGCTCTTGTTT
The DNA here is from genome assembly GCA_037367405.1 of Ottelia alismoides. NCBI lineage: Eukaryota > Viridiplantae > Streptophyta > Magnoliopsida > Alismatales > Hydrocharitaceae > Ottelia > Ottelia alismoides. Next base: position 218,878 of record JAZKJV010007649.1, read on the forward strand.
GAGAGCTCGCGTGTGTAAAAAAGACTTGGACTTTATTTGTGGTGTGTCGAGACCTGTTTCACTCTCCGGTGAGGGTGGGGCTCGACTTGAGGGGCGAACTTAAGGATTAGGCACACGGTAGTGTAAAATCAAATTTGTTTGTGCCCATCGTAATTTAGGCCATACTTATCTTATAAAATTCACATATCTTATAAGATTCATTATGAGACGCACATAGACACGTACTACTTAGCTCAAATTCAATCAATTCTTCTCCGCTAATAGTATATTGTTTAGGTGCGGTTTTCTCGATCTGCATGCATTTAGTGTAATATTTATAAATTCTATTCTGCATAACGCATGAAGAGTGTTGGGATTCACTGTAAGTATACCTTCTTCTGAGCATGCATCATAGTTTCTCGTTTGCATTCTGGTTTCCGATTCCCCTCTTGTTTTATAACTTAAGGTCAAAAGGAAATTGGGACTGAACGGTAGACGTGCTTCTGTGTTCACATAAATTTCAAGTGATAACCTAACTCTAAAATTGGGACTGAATTGAGCAGGTCGATTTAAAATAATTGGAATAAAAAGAACCCATGTTCTCAGGTGCATAAAGCCCTCATTGTTTGTTTTACTTGCAAGTGAGAGAGAGACGACCCTAGGATAGAGCTAAGTCTGGATTTCTTACTTACTACTGGTTCTTTATTTTCAGGCGATTAGCTACTTTTCAGTGAGGAATACGGGTAGCCGTATTTATACAGTCCGGACTTCCTTAGCAGAGTGGTAGTTTAGAGGGCGCTTTAGTCCTCAAGGAACGGGCTTCGGCTTGTACTTACTCCTATACTGGCTGAAAGTAGGCCAAACTAGTCGTAAGAACCGGGTCAGTCTGTAGGAAAATACGGGCACCTAACAGCTCGTTAATCTTTCCAAGATTGTATTCTCGCCAACTAAAATTGACAAGGTAATTCGGCCGAACTCTTACGGTCATCATGTGTTGAGTTGGTGAAATTGAGGGTTTGAATTGTGTTTGTATTGTGTGAGTTTACTCCGCACATTTACGTGCACCGTAGAACTAGCACCTCATTGAAATATCGTGTTCTAAATCGGTTCTTTTTGACATCGAAGATGACTGATTGGGGGGATAATTATTCGGACTTTGTGAATTTCCCGTTGAACCCTCCAAGAAGTATGTCTTCACAGGTCCATGCGCAACGTGGACCAACCTGGACTCATGATCCTCTTGAGCCCAGGATCACCCACTCTCGGGATGGTTACTCTCAAACCATTCCCTTTCTCTCTTCCCACCTCACCGAGGAAGACCTTCGCCTCGATGAGAATATCTTGATTCATAAATCCTCTTCTAATCAAGAACACATTGCTGATTCAGGCCATATAGAAGACACAAGTAAAATGCCTCCAAAGAAGAAAGAAGAGGAATAAGAGAACAATGAAGACCCAATGAAAATGATACTTGCTAGATTAGCTGCTTCTGAGCAGCAACATGCACTTCTCAGAGCTCAGTTAGGACAGTTGAATGTTGGGGTCCAACCACCAATGGATGCGGCGTATAACTCCGGACAATATCAAATTCAGAACTAATTGAGTCCGGCCGAACCCGAGGTTGATTTTGAATTGAAGCCGCATTTTCTGAACCTGTTGCCACACTTTGATGGGAATGCTTCTGAGGAACCATATGCATTCCTAAGGGATTTTGAGCTCATCTACGCTAACCTCAAACATCAAAATGTTAGCCAGGATTATATTAGGCTCAAAGCCCTTCCATTTGCCTTGGGTGGCAAAGCTGATTACTGGGTAAAGAATCTTGGGACCGCCGTCACCACATATGCCCAGTTCAAGGACCTGTTTTTGAAGAAGTTCTACCCTTTGAGTAGAACTAACATGATGAGGACGCGCATTACGAGTTTTTCCCAATTACCCCATGAAGCTTTTTGTGATGCTTGGGAAAGATTCAAGGACATCCTGCAGAAGTGTCCCTGTCATGGACTAAATGATAACATCTTGGTCCAATCATTTTTCACTGGTCTCAACCCTGAGATGCAGAGTTTAGTGAGCGCTGCCTGTGGAGGCAGCTATACATCTCGAGGAGCGGATACTATCTGGAGGGTATTCGAGCAGATGGCTGAAACTAGCCGCTCACAGATGGCCAGCAGGGCCTATACACCATCCCCCAGTTCACTCTCACTTGGAGGGGTAAAATCAGTTGTAGTTGATCTCTCTCAGGACGTGATATCTAGCATGGGACTCCTTGCTGACAAGCTCACTGTAGTCGAGAGGATTGACAGAAGAATTGATGAATTGGATAGGAGTGTCTCCAAGATCCCAAAACAAATGGAGGAGTTGACTGATAGGGTATCTAAGATAAAGATACCTGCCGTGACTGCATCCTCTGCTCCCGTATACCGAGTTCACCATGTTCAGGAGCAGTTAGTGTCAGGGCAACCCCAGCCGTGGGAGCAGGACCAATCCTACACCCACTCTTTCCGGCAACCACCTCCATTAGAAGAGACAGTCCAGGAGGAGACTCCACCGGTTTGGGAGGTGAATGGAGTATGGTATACTCAGGACCCTGCCAGGCAGGAAAGTACGGGAGACCGACAGACCTACCAGCGTCCCCCGACCTTTCACAACACCGCATTCACCTCCGCACCACCTCCTTCACAGCAGAACCCTGGATTCCAGCCACCCCAGCAGCAGAGGCAGCAGTACCAGCAGCATGGCCGACAGGGTCATTACCAGGCAGGCCAGCAGGGTCCGCAACCCCAGCAGCAGCAGCAGAGGCAGTACTCTGGCCAGCAGGGCTAGTCTTCCCGTTCTTCTTCCCAGTCTTATTCACTTCCTTCTTCGTCTATTTCCTATAGGCCCACAGAACTTGGTCCAAGAGTTGAGACCAGTTCTTCCTATCGGGACGAGCCAATTTCTGCAAAATACTCTTCACCTCTCTGTTCGAAACCTCTGCCATGTCGTTGGACTGTGGGTGGTAAGGACTAGTAACTCTATGCTCAAATCCATAGTCCTTAGCTAAAGATCTCATATCTCGGTTCACAAAATGGCTACCCCCATTAGATATCAAAACTTTTGGCACCCTGAACCTAGCAATAATATGATCTCTCACAAACTTACAGATCGTCTTGCTGTCTGTGGTTCGGGTTGGGATAGCCTCCACCCACCTGGATAAATAGTCAACCGCCAACAATATGTACTCATGTCCTCGGCTGTTGGGAAAAGGACCCATAAAATCTATGCCCCATGCATCAAAAACATCACAAATAATCATCGGTTGCATGGGCATCTCATCTCTCTGTCCAATTGTCCCTCCCATCATTTGACAGATCGGGCACGACCGTACAAAATCAATAGCATCTCTAAACAAGGTCGGCCAATACAATCCACATTGAAGTACTTTTGTGAGCGGTTCTCTTTCCCGAATGGTGTCCTCCAGTCTCAAGTGAATGACAATATGTGAGGACACTCTGGTATTCCTCCTGAGGAATACACCTTCTCCAAACACAATCCGGTCCTTCGAAGAAAAGGAAAGGATCGTCCCAGTGGTATCTCCTCAAATCCGACTTCAGTCGGTCAATACTGCTCCTAGTCCAACCATGGGGAACCTGCTTGGAGACAAGATAGTTCACCATGTTGGCATACCACGGGAGTGAGTCAATAACACAAATTGACTCACCTGGGAAGGTCTCTCTAATCCGTTCAAAATCAGGAGAATCCTTAAGTTCAATCCGAAAAAGGTGATCAGCCACAACATTCTTCACTCCAGGTTTATCTTTTATTTCCAAATCAAATTCCTGGAGAAGTAAAATCCACCTAAGAAGACGCGCCTTCGCGTCCTTCTTTTCCATTAAATATCGAATGGCTGTGTGATCTGTGTAAATTGTCACCTTAGAGCCCAAAATATATGATATGAACTTCTCGAGGGCCCATACTACCGCGAGCATTTCCTTTTCAGTCACTGTATAATTCTTCTATGTAGGATCTAATACTTTGCTCGCGTAATGGATCGCAAATGGAATCCCTTCTCGCCGTTGTCCTAACACAGCTCCTATAGCAAAATCTGAAGCATCAGTCATGATCTCAAAGGGGAGAGACCAGTCAGGAGCTTGTAGGATAGGCGAGGCACAAATCTTCCTCTTCAAGAGCTCAAAGGCCTCCAGACACCTGTGATCTACAACGAACTCTGTGTCTTTTCCTAAGAGCTCAGTCAGTGGGCGGGCGATCTTTGAAAAATCTTGAATGAATCTCCTATAGAATCCAACATGCCCTAAGAATGACCGCACTGACTTCACGTTGGTAGGCGGATCGAGTTTCTTGATCACCTCCATCTTGGCAGGATCAACCTCCATTCCCCTTTTGGAGATGACATGCCCCAACATGATACCCTCCGTCACCATAAAGTGACTCTTCTCCCAGGAGAGTACCAGATTCACCTCTCTACAGCTCGTGAGGACTCGATCCAAGTGCGCTAAACATGTATCAAAAGAATCACCATGGACCGAGAAGTCATCCATGAACACTTCCAGGAAATCTCCCACCATTTCGGCAAATATGGCTATCATGCACCGCTGAAATGTGCCCGGGGCATTGCAGAGCCCGAATGGCATGCGCCTGAAAGCATAAGTGCCGAATGGACATGTGAATGTGGTCTTTTCATGTTCCTCAGGGGGCTATGGCCACCTGGTTGTAGCCTGAGTACCCATCAAGAAAACAGAAGAACTCTTTCCCTGCTAGTCTCTCCAAGATCTGATCAATAAAAGGCAAGGGAAAGTGATCTTTCTTGGTCGCGGCATTCAAGCGTCTGTAGTCAACACAGACACGCCACGACGTAGGTACTCGTGTCGCGATCTCTACCCCCTCCTCATTGGCGACCATTTGAATTCCCGACTTCTTCGGGACAACATGAAGTGGGGCCACCCATTTGGAGTCAGAAATAGGGTATATAAACCCTGCTTTGCACCATTTCTCAATTTCTTTCTTCACTACTTCCCGTAGATTGGGGTTAAGTCCTCTTTGGAACTCACGGGAAGGTCTCACATTATCCTCAGTAAAAATGTGGTGCGAGCAGAGAGCGGGGTTGATGCCCACGAGATCCGACACTGTCCAGCCTATTGCTTTGCGGTTCCTCTCTAAGACTTCTAACAACCTAGACTCCTATTCTAAAGTCAAGTCTGAGCTAATGATGACAGGATATCTCTCTTTAGGTCCCGCAAGAATGGCATACTTGAGTGTAGGAGGTAGTGATTTCAGTTCTGGCAAAGTGGTATCATCAAGCAGATCTGGCTGAACTGAATCTGAATCTGGTTCCGTGTTGCATGAAGGCGGGCTAAGCTGAGTAGTACTCGCCACCAAATCATAAGTATCGGGAGTCGGATCGCCAAAGAAACGCGGTAGTTCGGCCAAAGCCGCGTCCGACTCATCATCTATATCCCATGATCGTTCCGAAGGGGATGGAACTGACAGATCCAGATGGATCTCTGTGTCATCATGGGAATAGGTAGATGCATCTCTCACAAGATCAGGCAACACCTGGCAAACTGCGTCATCCACTATACCCTTTCCAGATGAAAGGGGCTCGCTCTGTCCTGAAGGAATCAGTCCCCAAATCCCAACTGTGCTAATCAAACTGCAATCTGCCTCTGAAGATGAGTACTCTATGCTACTCTCTGAATCGGGTCGCTGATACTTGGTTTGCTTCATCTCAAGGTTCACCTCTCCGCCTGGAGAACGGAACTTCATCATTCCCGTACCATAATCGAAAGCTGCGCCTGCGGTCCTAAGGAAGGGCCGTCCGAGAATGATTTGAGATTCTCTCCACTGATTGGGGGTCTCCATGTCCAAGACTGTGAAGTCAACCTGATAGTTCTGCCCCTCAATCGAGATAACTACGTTCTTCACTTCTCCCTTAGGTTTCTTCACTGAACGATCTGCAAATTGGAGTAAAGCTCTAGATTTGCGAAGTGGTCCCAACTCCAATTTCTGATATAATGCTAAGGGAAGTAAGCTAATCGAAGAACCATTATCTAGGAGTGTGCGTGCAAACGCAATGTCGTCAATACAACTCTCCACATAGTGAGCACCCATGTCTCTCTTTTTCTTTGGCAATGTCTGATTCTTGAGACAATAGGTTGTGGCTACCGATAAGACATGTGTCTTTATATTTCGGTTATCTTTCTTTCTGCTAACCCTTATAGGTGTGCATCTCACCTTAAGGTATTTTTGGAAGGCAGGATGGTTAGCCACATATTCATCAAATGGCACCTTAACTGTGATATTTTCTTTACAAAACCGTGCCATATTGGGGTCATTTTTTTGAATCTTTTTGATGCGCTTTCCTACCGTAAGAGCACGGGGGAAAGGGATGGAAGCTAGAGAAACTGAAGATGAAGAGTCTGAATCATGAACTGAAAGATCATTCTTGGCATTAACAGAAACAGAGTTCTTCATACATGAATCTTTTTGATGCAACATGGGATCGAAATCAAAACTATCTACTACATGTTGTGGAATAGAAGCTGGAGTGGTATCCACCACAACCGGAGTGGCAAGGTCCTCCATAGACTCAGAAGTGTATCCATGCTGCTGATGCTGCATACGTACTCTCCTTCTCCTCTCGGCTCCCTGAGTAGAAATCCTCGAATGATGCTGATGGGGATCCGAAATATGATGCCTCTCCTCCTCGTCCTCTGAAGACTCCTCAGGTAGAGCTTCAGAGATGCCCCTCCTCGTATCCCTCGCCCGGTCAGGTACGGTCACGGTCCTTCCGCTCCTGAGTGACATGTGGTTAGCCTCGTCCCACGAAAGAATCTCATGTTCAGATCTAGGAGATGCTGAATAGTATACCTGACTAAAGTGTTGCTGAGAACTAGATCTGTTCAGGCTATTGGGGTTAGCCTGAACTTGGGCTGGTATAGAGGTAGAGGGTGCAGTCTGCTCGTCTCGCCATCTGGACAGGCGGTTGACATCTACCCGTAAGTCATGAATCTCGTTCCTGTAGGAACGTAGCTCGTCGAGTATCTGCTGCTGTATAATGAACGAGCTTGTGGAAATCGGAAACAGGGCATATGACAACAGTTTGATTTATAAGGACAAAGTAAAGAGATGGCATGATCAACACATTAGGTGCAAAGACTTTGTCCCTGGGCAAAAGGTATGGTTGTTCAATGCCAGGTTGAAGATGTTCCATGGGAAGCTCAAATCTAAATGGATGGGTCCCTTTGTGGTTAAGAAAGTGCACGAGAATGGAAGTGTAGAGATAGCTGATCTCACAGATGGTGCACAGTCTCATGTGGTAAATGGACAACTGTTGAAGCATTTTGTTTATTCAAAAGAGCAGTTAGTCCAAGTCGAGGTCATCAACTTCATGCAGAGCGAGCACAGAGCAGATACATCATATTACTCATCATGAAGATGCAGCATCAAGATTCAACATCTTAGAAGATTCATTTCTCCTTGTATATTCTCCAGATCACATCGGTTCTTACACTTACTCTTGTCCTATACTTAGGCTTACCAAACCTAAGTATAGGGGGACCTATGCCCGCCATGTGTATATACTCATCATTTCTCCTCTTGACCTTGTCCGCCCCATTTTTGCTCTTCTTCTACACTTAGGCTGACCAGAGCCTAAGTATAGGGGGGCGGATCGACTTCTATACTTTTTTATTATTTTAGCTTTCCTACGCTTAGTACGAGCTATGTCTTTTTGTCACCTAGTGCCATGAGGACATAACACAAGCCAAGTATAGGGGGGCGTGTATATATTACATATATACTTTACCCATACCTCGTACTTTCACGTATTTTTGTATATTATACAATAATTATGGGGTGGGTTAAAAAACAACAATAAACAAAAAAATTCCTAAAAAAACTCTTTTTCCTTATTTGCTAAGAAAAAAACTTTTCAAAAAAATCCTCTTTTATAAAAAACACTTTTTCAAAAAAAAAGTCTTTTCTTATTTATCTATCTTTTTCAAAAAAAACTCTTGAAAAAAAAGCAAAACTTTTCTAACAAAAAAAAGAAAACTTCTTTGCCTTTGTTTGTCAAAAAAACTTTTGAAAAAAAATTCTAAAAATTAAAAAAATCAATCTTAAAAAAACTAACTAAAAAAAACAAACTAATAAGTTGGTTTAATCCCTGACACAATTCACTTTCACACAAGACTAGTGATGATCAAGAACACTTGGTTTATGAGGTCTTGAGATTTTGAGTTAACCAGCCTGAGTCATTAGGGTCTTGGACTTAATTATTCACCTTTCCCTAGTTTGAAAGATTTGTGTGCTATATTGCATACTTAGTCTCTACCTTAAGAATATGATCAGCACCTCACATACACGACTGCAGTTATGATGAGATGAGTTGAAATTTCACCTGAGGAACTGGGATGAGGGATTTGAGTTTGGACTTGATTTGATGATGCTCGAGGAAGGGACAAAATCAATGAAGGCTTCATGAAACCTGAGTGTCAGCATCTTTAGCCAGTATGAGAACATGATTCTTGTACTATCTCTTGACATTTACCTATGTGCCAGGGTGTGATAAAATAAAAAAAATGTTGATCAGTGTGCGCCAACTCTTGGTAAAAGCAGTGGAGCTAGCCAAATACTACAAAGCAATGAATTGTCAAAGAAAAGCTCTCATTCCACAAAGTTAATTATCAAAAGAGCTTCCACCAAAGGTGAGCGCTCCCAACCATTTCAAAGTGTCCATTTGGACCACCGCTATTAGGATCAGGAGTCGGGCTTGCACCAAAAAAGGGCTCTGCATCGTAAATGCTACAAGTATGGGTGTAGAAGGTATAATAGATACTCAAAAAAGGCACACCCCAGTGTACTCCCAGTAAAACAAGTGCAGACGGCTCCAACTTCTCTTGACGGACGCACTGATCAACACCAAAAAAATACGTTGAGTAATAAGGCACTCGAGAGGATCCTTGTTCCAATGAGAGGGAGAGAAGAAATGACACAATCCTATGCCCTCCATCAACTGGCCTTCCATCTACACTTTTAAGCCATACAACTAAAGAGACGGTGGATTGGATGCAAGAAATGGTTTATTCCCTAGTGTTGAGGATCGGGTCCTTTGGAGAGTCTCTTGGACTGGAACCTTGGGTGACGTTGTGACTCTACTCTTGTAACTGCGGTCAACACTTAAAGTCATATCCCTACTATATATGTATACAAAGAGAGTCTGATGATTAGGGAAATTGGATACCTTTTGACTAGAGCTTGGTTCAGCTTAGAATTTAGGATCTCTAAAACCGAGAGTTCTTGAACGGATCAAGTCTTGGATTCACATGCACAGTCAGGAGTTAACCCAACTTATTCATTCTTTATTTGCTCGAGGACTAGCAAAGTTTAAGTATAGGGGGGTGATGAATCCTCGATTCATCATCTCAATATCTTGATCTTAGCAAAATCCACGAGTAAATTCCCTAATAAATGTATATAAAATCCATAAATTAACAAGAATGACTCTTGTAAATAAAATACATTAATTATTGTATATTAGATTGGACAAAATAAATTAACAATAAAAAGCCGCAAAATCAAGGGAGTTTCTCACCTGTAAATAGCCCAAAACTTCATGTGTTTTTAATAATTCCATTTCAACTCCTTTTTGGCTAATTCTTTCTCCAAAGTGTTCATAACCATATATAAAAATACAAAAATACAAAACAAAATTTATCTCAAATAAATGCTCCTAGATCCCAAAGAGAAAAAGCCGTAAAGACCAACTTCCAAGCCAAATTCCCGCTCCGTATGAACTCCAAATTCACCAAACTCACTTTTAAAGTTCAAGTTAGAAAATTATCTATCCAACGGAAGTGGTTTCATTAAAATCGGAGCTCATTTGTAAAAGTTGGGTTTTGGGACCTAGATGTACATTGTATATTATGTATATATTCCTTCTTCATTTTTTATCTTTTATAATTACTAAAAATAAAAAAAATATCATGATTGTGTTGTATTTTAATTGTACTATTTTATTGTATTTTTCCGTTGTAAATATCTCTTATTAAAAAGACAAAAAAATACATATTAGAAAAGTAAAAAAAAGGTGTACATGGTATTTTGTCTTCTTTTGTAAATTCTCCACTATTTGTCTTCTCTTTTTAATTTATGGTATTTAAAGTAGACAATCTTATTTATTTATTTATTTATTATTTAACTTCCATTCTCTACAATAACCACCAATTCAACTCCATTACTCCAACATTTTTTTCTAACTTCTAATTCAACTCCACCATTTTATTAACCTCCATCCCACTCCATTTCAATTCTAACTTCCATTTTTTCCATCTCTTTATATACATTCCATCCTCCTCAATTTGCACTTGATCCATCTTTATGTGAGGAGAGCCTAGTTCTCAGAAGTTGAATCGGTGACAGCGACGCAACCGCGGTCGAGCGACGACAGCCCTCTCTCCGGTGAGATCCGTTGCTTTTTGGCCAACATCGCAGTCGCAACCGCGCTCGGCTCGAGCTCATCGCGCCGGCGATTCGAGCGAAGATCGTGCTCTCGTGAGCACATCATAGGCGACACTCCATCGTAGGTAATTTTAGTTTCATCTTGTCATTATTTTTTAACTTTGCAATTTTTTTAGACCATCACACCCACATCCATATGCCCACAATTTGTTCCATATCATCTTCACCACCATATTTGCATTTGATCATGTTCCCCATTGCACTCATCCACTTGTGTTCCCTATTTAAAAAAATCAAAATTTAAAAAAAAAATTAAAAATGAAAAATTAAAAAAAAATCACTCACAAAAAAAAATTTAAAAAATAAAAAAGGGGAGCAGCAGCCGCGCCCCACCCGTCCTCCAAGGGCAGCGGCGCCGGCCGCCGTCCCTCCATCACCACGGCTCCTCACGGCCGCGTATGGCCGTCCCTCCACCGCCGAGCACCACGCGCCCCCGCCGCAGTCGCGCGCGCGACCCCTCCAGAAGATCCGGCCGCTGCCCGTTCTCCAGGACCACCGCCCTCGCCCAGCCTGCGGAGCCTAGTCGCCCTCCCCACGTCCACCGCCGACCACGACCGCACGCGCCGCCACCTCCCCGTGCCACCGACGACCTCGCGTGCCTCCGCGCGCCGGTGCGGCGCGGCCGCCGACCTCCCTCTTTGGGTTCTTCTCCCTGCGCCCACGAAGAAGAAGGTCCTATTTTATTTTATTTTTATTTGTAAAAATTGCAAACATTTCTTTCATAGTTTTTGTAATTACAGTTTAGTCCTTGTTTATAAGTTTGAGTTTTCTTTTCAATTTCTGAGTTTGCACAGATACCCTTGTGTTTGACTTTAAATTTTGACATCAATATTACATCTTTTTATTAAATGATAAATATTTTCATGTTGAGCAACTAATTCTCTACATTGTGGATATTTATTTGTATTTTTGTGAGCTATTGTGAATTAATTAAAATTGTCAAACTGAAAGTCTTCATATTTACCCAATCTGGACTCTTAAAATTATACCTCACTCACGGTTGCTCCAAAAAATCCCCAAAAATTAAGAATGATGCCTTGAAATGCGATAAACTTACTATCCAAATTTCATCTAAATAGAGATGTCTTGTGCCTGAAATAATTTGTAGAGTGAATTTAGTATTTTATTTTTAGTTAAATCCACGTATATCCTTTTTGCGAAATTTCAAATCTCCTGGATTCTACATCTAAATATCTTTCTGATATAATTCGTACTCTGATAATTTGATAAGGTGGATTTATTAGGAATTATTTACTTACTGTCACTCTGATTTCACTAAAAATCCATAAAAAATTCATACTTTGTCAAAAAAAAATCCAAAAATATTACTGTAGCTTCCTTTAGTCATGTTTTAATTTCACTAAAATTTTCATGATTTTGCTTACTGTTTGTGTGAGAAATTGCGAAAAAACTCATAAAAAGTGCGCATTTTTCCTTGTCGCATTTTAAACCCCTAAAATTCCAAAAAAAATATGTTTTGTGTTCATCTCTGGATTAGGATTTTAGGAAAAATATAATTTGGCTGAATTGGACTAATTTTACATTAAAATTAATTTGGCCTTGTTGTGTGTTTTCTTAGTGTCTTAATTCACCCGCATTCGCATTTTGCATTCGTTTTGCATTAAAAAAAATACTAAAAAAAACCGCATTGGAAATCTAAAACTTAATTTTCAAATTATCCTGAAGTTGTTCCTTTGCCTCCCTGTGTTCGACCCCGGACTTGCCGGGGATATAAATTAAGCCGAGACACTCTTCACGGAGATCTTCTCTCGGTTCTGACTGAATCGCTAAGTACACGTATTACAACGAATACAAATTAAAAATCGTATTCAGCGACACATCATATATAAAGAGATAGAATATGGAGGTTAGAATGGAGGTGGACTAGAATGGAGGTTATTAAGATGGTGGAGTTGAATTAGAAGTTAGAAAAAAACGGTGGAATGATGGAGTTGAATGGTGGTTATTGTAGAGAAAGAGAACTAAATAATAAAATAAATAATGAGATAAAGTAGGCTACTAAAATAGAACAAAAATATAAAGAAGAAAAAACAGTGGAGAATTTACCAAGGAAGACATACAACATGTACATTTTTTGTTTGCTTTTTTAATATATATATATATATATAATAAGAGATGTTTGCAATAGAAAAATACAATACAATATGAGAATCGAAATACAACACAACGATGATTTTTTCGGATTTTTAGTAATTGAGAAAGATAAAATAAAAATAAGAAAGGATGAATATATACATAATATATAATGTACATCTAGGTCTCAAAATCCAACTTTTGCAAATGAGCTTCGATTTTAATGAAATCGCTTCCGTCGGATAGATAATTTTCTAACTTGAACTTTAAAAGTGAGTTTGGTGAATTTAGAGTTCATACAGAGCGGGAATTGACCGGGAAGTTGGACTTTACGGCTTTTTCTCTTTGAAAAAAAATTATTATATACATTTTTATGAACAAGTTAGAGAAAGAATTGGCAAAAAAGGAGTTGAAGTGAAATTATTAAAAAATAAATGAAGTTTTGTGCTATTATAGGTGAAAACTCCTATATTTTTGCAGCTTTTTATTGTTAATTTATTTTGTACTATCTAATATACAATAATTAGCGTGTTTTATTTACAAGAGCTATTTTGTTAATTTATTTATTATATATATATATATTTGAGACTTTACTTAGGGATTTTGCTAAGATCAAGATATTGAGATGATGAATCGTGAATTCATCACTCCGCTCCGACCTCCAGCCGCAGGAGCTCTACCAGATCTCCTTCCTTTACGCGATCACGCATGGCCACATCATTGTCGCCGCCTAAGGCCGCCATCGCCACCGTTCTGCAGGCATCACCACCCTCAGTCCTCCGTCCTCTTGCCGCACCATCACCCCATGCAGGCGGCACCGCCCCCACCTGGTCTCCTGCAACCTAGCCGCCCGCACCAATGCCAAGGAAGAAGAAGGTCATTTTTTTAGTTTTTTTTTGTAAAAAATGCATCTTTTATATTTATGTTTTTATTATTACAAAACGACCCTTGTTCATATTTGTTAGTAAGTTTTCTTATTTTCTATTTTGCACGAACACCCTTATGCTAGCATGTTCATTTGGACATTTATTTCGCAGTTTTTTATTCAACAAAAAATGTCACTGTGTTGAGCAATAAATTGTCTACCACGTGGATATTTATTTATATTTTTATGGTCTTTGGGTAATTAATTAAAAAAATTAACTGAAATATTGCATATTTTACCTAATCAGTGGTCTTAAATTCATATCTAACGAACTAAAAATTCTTGAAAAATTAGTCATGATGCCTTGAAATGTAACTGAATTACTATCCAAATTTCATCTAAAATAGAGTTGTCATGTGCCTGTAATAAATTATAGAGTGATTCGGATATTTGATTTTTAATTAAATCAACGTACATCATTTTTTGTAAACTTTTAAATCTCCTGGATTGCATATGAAAATAACTTTTTGAGATAACTTGCTCTCTGATTAATTTGATAACATTGATTTATTATGATTTAATTACTCACAATCACTCTATGTTTACAAAAAAATCCATAAAAAATTCATATTTTGTTAAAAAATCCAAAAAAATTAATGTACTCTCATTTCATCATGTTTAACTTCCAGTGATTTTTTCGTAATTTTTGCATTCTGCATGTGTGAAAATTTGCATAAAAACTTATAAAAAGTGTGCTTTTTTTAATTATCGCATTTTAACTCATAAAATTCCAAAAAATATGTCTTGCATTCATCACTGGATTAGGATTTTAGGAAAAATATAACTTGGCTAAATTGGACTTATTTTTTATTCAAATTAATTTGGCTAAGTTGTGAGATTTCTTAGTAACTTAATTCACCTGTATTTGTATTCTTTTTTGCATAAAACATATAAAAAATATCCGCACTGGAAATCTAGATCTTAATTTTTGAATTAACTCCAAAGTTGTTCCTTTGCCTCCCTGTGTTCGACCCCGGACTTACCCGGGATATAAATTAAAGTCGAGATACTCTTCATTAGGGACGCAAACGGATGCGGTTATATTCGTATCCGTATTCGTTTTTAAGAGGATATGGATCTTGTTTTCCTAAAACAGGCGAATACGAATACGAATACGAATATTGGAAACAAACTTTTTGCGGTTACGAATACGAATCCTTACTTAACGAATACGAATACGAAAAATATAATGAATATGAATACGAATACAAATATTCGTTACTAAATAAATTATTTTATTTAAGTTATTTACCTAATAACTGAGAAAACTAGGGCTTCTTCTCCCCAACCCAACTCCCACCCGCGCCTACCCTATACCCGACGCCGACCTCCTCCCTTCCAATAGCCGCGCATCGCCTGCCGCCCTCCTCCGCCCCCCGCCACCCCCTTCCGGCCTGCCATCCCTCTCCGCCCCTCCTTGCGACCCCTGCCAGCCTGTAGCGGCCTCCCTCTGCCCCCTCTTCCACCCCTCCGCCCACCAGCCGTCCCCCTTCCGCCCCTCCTGTCGCCCTCCTTCGCCCCCGTCGGCCCCTTCACCCTCCCTTCCGCCGCCCTCTTCACCCTCATGCCGTCCCCTCCTCCGCCCCCCGCCGCCCCCATCACCCTCCCTTCCGCCGCCCCCTTCACAGCCGCCCTCCTCCGCCCCCCGCCGCCCCCTTCACCCTCCCTTCCGCCGCCCAGCGTCTTGCGGCCTCCGTCCGCCCCCCAGCCGCCCCCTAGTTCCGCCCCTGTCGGCTGCCGCCTCCCCTGCAGCAAGCCCGCAACCCCCATCCTTCCCCTCCGCCCAGCCCGACTGCGGCCCTGCCCCTGCGCCTCCATTTGCGATCGATCTCTGGTAAATTTCATATTCTTGTAATGTTTTTTATGTATGGATTATTTTGTTATGTATGGATTATTTTGGTAAAGAATTAGAATATGTTTGATGTTATTAGAAGATTTGTATGGAACGTATGGAATGTTTTTGTTTATGAAACTTATTGGAATATACTTGCTTGATTGCAAAAAAATAATGAATATCGAGTTAAATTTCAGATTCAAGTCATAATATGGAAGTAATGCGGAAGTGATTGCCAAATAAGCAAGTACGCTTTTATATATAATTTTTTATTGCAATATTCGTTTGATATTCGTATTCGTTCGTAAAAGATTCGTATTCGTATTCGTATTTTGAGGATATGGGTCTTGTTTATTTACATTCGTATAACATTCATATCGTATTCGTATTCGTAATATAAAATTGAATATGGTTATGGTATGACCTGAATTCACATTCGTATTCGTTCGTTTGCATCCCTACTCTTCATAGAGATCTTCTCTCGGATCTGACTGATTCGCTAAGTACACATACTACAACGTGTACAAATCATTTTTCGTATTCAGCGACTCGTCAGATGTTTTTTTGATTTTTTTGCTGTTGTAATTAGAAACTTTTTTTGTTTTAATTTTTTTATTATCTTTTTATTTTGTTAATCAGGGGATGCACAAGATGTAGAAAAAAATGATGTGGTGATGGTGTAATGGAGATGGTGAATGGTGGGAAGATGAAGATGGTGGTGAATGTGATGTGCTAAAAAATGAAAAGATAAAAACGATGACAAGATGAAAATAAAATTACCTACAATGGAGACGGTCGCGTATGATGTGCTTACGGGAGCACGGTCTTCGCTCGAATAGCCCGCGAGCGATGAGCTCGAGCAGCGTACGGATGCAGTTGCGATATTGGCCAAAAAGCCAACGGATCTCACAGAGAGAGGGATGTCGTCGCTCGACCGCGGTTGCGTCGCTGTTACCATTTTAACTCTAGGAACTAGGCTCTCCTCACATAAAGATGGATCAAGTGCAAAACTGAGGAGGTTGAGATGTATATAAAGAGAGAACGTGAGAAGTTATTAAAGTGGTGGATGAGAGGTTAATAAAATAATGGGGTTGAATTAGAAGTTAGAAAATATGGTGGAACGATGGAGTTGAATGGTGGTTATTGTAGATACTGGAAATTAAATAATAAAATAAATAATAATATAAAGTAGGCTATTAAAATACAACAAAAATATAAAGAAGAAAAAATTGTGGAGAATTTACAAAGGAAGACTTACAACATGTACATTTTTTGTTTGCTTATCTAATTTATTTATTTTTGTCTTTTAATAATAGATATTTACAACAAAAAAAATATAATAAAATACTAAAAGTAAAATACAATACAACAATGATTTTTTTGAATTTTTAGTAATTAAGAAAGATAAAATAAAAATGAAGAAAGAATGAATATAGACATAATATACAATGTACATCTAGGTCCCAAAACCCAACTTTTGCAAATGAGCTCCGATTTTAATGAAACAACTTCCGTTGGATAGATAATTCTCTCTTGAACTTTAAAAATGAGTTTGGTGAATTTGGAATTCATGCGGAGCAGGAATTTGGCCGGAAAGTTGGACTTTACGGCTTTTTCTCTTTGGGATCTAAGAGCATTTATTTGTGGTGAAATTTATTTTATATTTTTATATTTTTACATACATTTTTATGAATAAGTTAGAAAATAATTAGCCAAAAAGGAGTTGAAATAAAATTATTAAAAATACATGAAGTTTTAGGCTATTTACATGTGAAAAACTCCTTTAAATTTTGCGGCCTTTTATTGTTAATTTATTTTATACAATCTAATATACATTAATTAGTGTGTTTTATTTACAAGAGTCATTTTGTTAATTTATTGATTTTATAGACATTTATTTGAGAATTTTCTCAGAGATTTTGCTAAGATCAAGATATTGAGATGATGAATTCTGGACTCATTACTGCACAGATTGAAATCGATAGCAGGATTTTGACCCTGTGATAGTTGGTATAAGAGTAAGGAGAAGATCATAAAGCTTTTTGGTGCCAAGAAAGCGGGCAAAGCAAGGTAACTTGTTGGTATAAGTTCAACTTTAATCAACATAACGAAGATGGTGGGTGTCACCGAGTGCGTGGCAGCACTGAAGCAAGCGATGGTATAAGTGGAGTCCACCTTTGGGACTTATGCCCATCGCTTCGTCGTCTTGGAGGATCGTTCTTCAGAAGTATCGGATGTTGGGGATGAGACCCAATGCTCGACGGAGCAAATCAAGTCCTTGGAGGACAAACTGGAGCGTTCAACACGATGACAGAGGATCTATGCATTGAGATCTCCCTCATCAACTAGGCGTTGGCGAATAGTGGAAGCTGCACGGAAGTGCAACGATGCAAGGTACCCGAACCCAAATCCTTTACAGGTACGTGGATTGCCAAGGATTTGGAGAACTTTCTATGGGATATGGAAGTATATTTCGAGGTGATCAAGAAGAGGGAAGCCGAGAAATTGAGCTTGGCATCTATGTACATGTCAAGTGACACTAAGTTATGGTGGAGGAGTCATGCAACAGACGAGGCAAGACCAAGGATCTCCAGGTGGGACGATCTAGTCACGGAACTGAAGGAGTAGTTCCTACCAAAAAACATTGTATGGGTCGCACGGGAAGCTCTTCGATGTTTGAAGCAGACAGGCACATTCGTGAGTACATGAAGCAGTCACGTCTTTGCTATTGGACATCAAGGGGATGTTAGAGGAGGACAAACTATTCAACTTCACGATCGGCTTGCAAAGCTGGGCACAAGCTGAACTGCGGAGGCATGGCGTGAAGGACCTTAATTCAGCAATCGTGGTGGCATATGCGTTGGTCGACTATGGTGCTCAACCAAGATACAATGCTGAAGAGAAGGAGTTCACCAGCAAGCTGAAGCGCGGTTAAAGGACAAGGGCAGAGGCATTGCCCAGGATCCACCAATGGAGGAATGAGAGTACTCCAAGAAGAAGGAGCAACACAAGAGCAAGGAATGCTTCATATGTGATGGATTGCATCAGGCACGGGAGTGCCCAAAAGAGGAGAAGTTGAACTCTCTTCGTGCAAACAAGGAGGAAGAAGAAGAAGGTGAGGTACGCTTGGGAGCAATCGGTGCTATGCGTAAGGTACGCCTCAAAACACTTCGAGCTGGAGCTTCAAATTTGGTGGAGGGAGGGAACTCCACAATAAAGAGATTTGATGGTGCCAAGGCTCGATTGAGGATGCACAGGAATACTCAGATGTGCTGGAGACACACAACCACAGCCACGAATAGGAGAACATCCATGCACGAGAAGGAGATGCAGAGCTCTAGAGAAAGATGCAACATGGACAAGAAGCTACACGTCCATGGGGGTAGAATGGTGACGAACTACACCACCAACGATCTTGCAGGAGGCAAGATATCGAATGCTCAGAGTGCAGGAGGTGCTCATTTCCCAGGATACAGGTACATCCAAAAGAAACAATCGACATCGTCAACGAGCAAGCGTTGAGTTGAGAACTTCACATGTGGAACTAGAGCTGCCATAAACTAACGATGGAGATGCTGGATCCATGAAAGATACGTCAAAAATGGGATCTGACAAGGAAGCTCCACTTTTCACGTTGAAGACTAATTCATGGAGGGACGTGGCTCATGAGAAGACCAGGTGTACGAAGGGAGGTGGTGCAAGACAACATCACCCTTCCAATTGAGCAACATCAGGAGGTGCATAACGGATGGAGGATCGTGACGAGACGCCAGCTGAAGAGGGAATGCTCGGTTGAGGACAAACTATTCTTCAGGTGGGGGAGACTTGTCACACCCCCAAATTCTGTGATCGAGAATGATCGTGCAAATATGATAGTTGGATGCTCAAGAATGATCAATGGAGCTGGACTTCAGAAGGAGTCTAAAAACATGTGGGTATTACGGAGGTTATCCATGGGAGTCTAGAGGCCCAATCATACGTTACAATGGAGAAGCGTCACACATGACACTGGCTTGATAGCAGAGTGTCGTGGTGCTTGTAGTAGTACGAGCACATTGAGTACAGACATCAGTGCAAGACATGACGGTGGATGCACGCAACGGGTACGTATGCGAGCGCAGAAGGGCGGTATGCAATGAAGCAGTACGCATTGAGGAGCAATGCGATACGATTACATAGGCATACGCATGAAGGTGCACGGTATCGGTATCGATGTGTGGCGATCCACAAAGGCATGGAGCGTTGCAGGTGCTGAATACGAGCATTGTCGAGCATGCTCGATAGTACACGTATGAGAGTGGTCTGAAGGTCACAACAGTGAAGTTCTATAGGACTTCCCCTTAGCACGTAGAACTTTAAGGAGGGTTTACAACACGAGGGTCTGTAGGCTGCGGGTTCCCTTTGGCATAAGACCGAGTGTTCAATGGCACTCGATGAATTACGGTAAAGCTGCATCAGCAAGCGTTGGAGCGCGAGTGTGCCGATGACTATGCGGTTGATGTGGAGTCAACCGTACGAGAAGACAAAAGGACAACAAGGGAGTCGAAGAGTCTGGAAAGAGAAAGGTTGCTGTGGAATGCGAAGGGTTACTACGGAACTCGACGAGTCTTGAGTTGTCTTTAGTGTCATTATTGTAAATGTAATAATGAGTGTCCCTTGGGTTGCCTTGAGTCTTGTGTATAAGGAGAGATGGTGATCATTTGTACAACATGCACTCCCAGAGCGAGTCTCCCCTTCTAATAAGAGAAGAAGAGCTTTGTGCTCGTGCTTGTATGATCGTGCGATTGTGTTCTTGAGCGTTCTTGAGTGAGTTCTTAAGAGTGTTCTTGAGCGATCCGAGAGTTCGCGCTCGTGCTTGTATTGGAGCATCAATACGTGAGCAGGCAGGAGTACGAGAAGAGTTAGAGCTAGGGATGCAAACGAACGAATACGAATGCGAACTCATGTCATACCATAACCATATTCATTTTATATTACGAACTACGAATACGAATACGAATGTTACACGAATGTAAAAAATCAAGATCCATATCCTTAAAATATGAATACGAATACGGATACGAATCTTTTACGAATGTATGCGAATATCCAAAAGAATATTGCAATAAATATTTATATATAAAAGTGTACCTGATTATTTGGCAATCACTTTCGCATTACTTCCATCTTATGACTTGAATATGATATTTAACTTAATAAGATACAATAATATAATAATGAATAATGCAATAAAAGGGTTTGATGGAAACAAATAAATATCTTGTAAAGTAATGATAAAAATTTAAAGTTGCAGATGTAAAACAAAGCATAATATGTCTAGTTTCAAATAACAAACATTCCAAATAACATCCAAAGAGAGAAATCGTCTACAAACATTCAACCAAATACATCGATGACTAAATCAAGGCATTCTTTTGTCTAAAAAATCTTCTAATAAGTTCCACCATATTCTAATTTCTTTCTAACAAAGCATTCCATACACAAAAAAACATTACATGAATACAAATTTAAGGTCTATTACTAGTTCCTTGACTTCTCGGGGGTGGTGGACGGCAAGGGGAGCGTAAGGGGGAGGCAGTGGAGCAAGCGGACGGAAGGGGGCGGCAGGGCGCAAGAGGGCGGCAGTGGCACAAGAGGCGGAAGGGGCTGGGTGCAAGGGGGCGACAGTGGTGCAAGGAGGCGGAAGAAGGCGGCGGGGCACAAGGATGCACAAGGGGATGGCGGTGGCGCAAGGGACGGAAGGGAGCAGCAGGGGTAGGGCGTAAGGGGGTGGCAATGGCGCAAGGGGGCAGAAGGGGGTGGCAGGGCGCAAGGGAGCAGGTCGTGGTAGGCTGCAAGGGGGGCAGAGGCTGGCCGCAAGGAGGGGGGTCGGGCACCTCGGGGATGAAGAGGGTTGGCGTCCAGTGTCGGTCAGGGACGTGGGGTGGGGTGGGCAGTAAGGAAATTTTTTTGGGGGGGGGGATAAACCCTAGGTCCCGAACCCATTAACCCACACATATATTTTAAAATATAATATAAATGACGAATATTCGTATTCATAACCATATTTGTAATCTTGTTCATATTCGTATTCGTATTCGCTAACTAAGGATTCATATTCGTATCCGCAAAAAAATCATTTCGAATATTTGTATTCGTATTTGCCTGTTTTAGAAAAACAAGATCCATGTCCTCTTAAAAACGATTATGAAAATGAACGAATATGAATATAACCACATCCGTTTGCATCCCTAGTTAGAGCGCATCCGTGACCGTTCTACACACGAAGGCTGGTTAGCTACGGGTTAGCTAACGCCACACATGTCGAAATCGATAACGAAATTTTGACCCTGTGACACCAACAATGATAGAGCGTGGAATGTTCTACCAATTACTTCTCATTCCAATTGTGTCATTCCTCACGAGGTGAATTGACCGGCACCAATACAATTATACAATCGATGTAACTCTCTACATAGTAGTATAGCCACTTGAAATTATTTTATTTGTTTATTTACCTTAAACTATAAGTACATATCACATTAAGACGAGCATGACAAAACATTGGATATCAACAATCTGAACCACTTGTTATCTTGGGCAGAATGGGTGTTTCCATCAACAAGGTCTAAGTCACAAACCTACCTGTCTCCTACATCATATAATAAAGGAATATTTACACCCGTAACCACGAGTAATTCCGTTATTACATTCATAACTTTGTATATTCATGAATTACACTCAAGACCTCCAATAAGTGCTCCATCTTACACCCATAACCTTCTGTTAATTTAGTCCATTAACTCAACTAGATGATTGAGTTAATCTAACCAATCTGCGGTCTAACAGCTGACATTAGCCAGAAGTAAAAAGATAAAAAAGGGAAAAACACCCTCCTCGAACCCCCTGCAATGCCACCACCTCATCCATCTCTCCTCCCTCCGCTCCTCCTTTCACCACCGCCACTGGCCTCTCTCCACTCTTTGACCACTTCTCTCTCTGGGGTCCGAGCTTGACAGGAGGAGCTGGGGGAGTTCTTCTGGCGGTCAAGATCGAGGATGGGGCTTCCAGGGGGAGGAGGGGTTCTTGCGGGCGATTTCTCACATCAGGCAGGGGTTTTTGCGGTTTCCCGCAGCAGGAGGGGCGTGCCCAGGGGCTTCTGCTGGGAGTGGATTGCAGGCAGCAAGCGGGGCTTGCAGGGGAGGGAAGCGTGCAACAGGTAGAGCTTGTGGGGGCAATAGGCGAGGCTCGACAGTTTCTCGCAGAAAGCAGGGCTTGCGGGGGGTGGGGGTGACTAGATGCTTGGGCTTGCGAGGATGGGGAGAAGGGCAACATGCAGGGCTCGGCAGTTTCCCGCAGCTGATGGGGCTTGCTGTGGTTTCCTACAGCATGCGGGGCATGCCCAGAGGCTTCTGCAATCGCGGATGGGGGCGGTGGATAGGGCTTGCAGGCAACATGCGGTGCTTGCAGGGGAGGGGAGCTTGCAACAGATGGGGCTTGTGAGGGCAGCAGGCAGGGTTCGACAATTTCCCATAGCTGGGGCTTGCGGGGGGTGACCAGGGGCTTGGGCTTGGAGGGGATGGGGAGGAGGGTAGTAGGCGGAGCTCGTCCCGCAGCAAGCGGGGGGAGGGAGGGGACATGACCAGGGGCTTGGTTCTAGAGGAAGGGCAAGCGGGGCTTGGTTCTGGACGAGGAATGAGAGGATGTGGGGGAGGGGGGGGGGCTTCAGCTTAGTTTTGTAGGAGGAAGGAGAGGACGAGGAGAGGAGGACATGGGTGCCAGAGGATGAATGGGAGGAGGAGATGATTGGAGAGGGAGGAAGAGGTCAGCAGTCGATAGGGGTGTAAACGGACCGAACCTGAGCGAACCTATATTTTTTTAGGTTCGGTTCGTTTATTTAATCGAGCCTAAACTTGTGTTCAGGTTCGGTTCGTTTATTTTCGAACCGAATGCGAATCGAACCTTTTTTTAAACGAATCGAACCTAAGCGAATATCGAACTTAAGAATTCTCTAGTAAGAGGGAGTGAAGAGAAGAGAAATGAAAATATATGTGTGTCTGCAATTACAATAAATATTCATTTAGTTTTTTTCTTTATCTAACTCATCTTCATCTTTAAAAAATAGATTAATAAGAATTTGTCTCTTTAAAAACAATATAATTACAATATATTTTTATATATGTTCATATGGGGATAAGGAATAAGAATAATATGGAGGTATCCGACAAGTAATGTTTATACTTGTTCTGTTGATTTGAAGATAAAGAAGGGAGAAGTACTAGACACATAGATGATGGATGTTGTAACCACGATGTGACTATTTATTTTTGGATAGTTTTACTGATATAAAACCTATTTATCACGTAAATATTCAGTTCTCTATACAAATTTCGCTTATCCTTAGATAAAATCCACTTATCTTAAAATAAGGTCCACTTCTACTAATAATGATTTGTAAATATGTATATGTGTATGTTTATCGAGCTTTTAACGAATCGAACCTGAGCGAACCTATGATTTTTAGGTTCGGTTCGTTTACTTAACCGAACCTAAACTTGTGTTCAGATTTGGTTCGTTTATTTCCAAACCGAATCTGAATCGAATCGAACTTGAGAATTTTCTGACACCCCTAGCAGTCGGGGGGAGGGGGGGAGGAGGAGGAAGAGTTCGGCGATGAGGGGAGTTTCTTGACTGGCTGGAGGAGGAAGGAGAGTGATAATTAATAAATAATAAAAATTTAAAGGATATTAAATGTAAATTGTTTGACGAATATCGTCTAATTTAACGAGAAACTGGATGGAAGTTAACTCGAGGTTATGGGTGTAAGAGTACGTATTATTCAGGGTCTATGACGTAATTTGTTGTTATACAGGATTATGAATGTAGTTATGGAATTGCTCAGGATTATAGGTGTAGATATCCCTATAATAAACATATAATACATTACTAAAACAAAATCAATTGGAGGGCAGGTGAAATCTGGGAGTTCAAAACAAATTTCCAAGAACTCGAAGTCCTATCCCTATCCCCCCGGTGAAAGAAAGGTAACGATATAGCACTCGCAACCGGTGGGACCCGA
Organism: Ottelia alismoides; assembly: GCA_037367405.1. NCBI lineage: Eukaryota > Viridiplantae > Streptophyta > Magnoliopsida > Alismatales > Hydrocharitaceae > Ottelia > Ottelia alismoides. Next base: position 243,286 of record JAZKJV010007649.1, read on the forward strand.
CCCTCAGGGATGCCAGCTATCATCCTGCTCTAACAAAACCACGTATCCATGAATTATTTACTCTAATCCACCCCCCATCACCATTATATATATAACACCAGCTTCGACGATCTGCAACTCTTTCCACCTCCCTTCTCCCATGATTCTCCCTCTCTCCTCCACCACCAGATCCACACTCCCCTTCTCGCGTTTCGCCTCGCTGTGAAGGTCTACCAGAGGAGGGGAATGGCGGCGAGGGAGGACCGCTACCCGGGGCCGTCGCCGAGCTCCAGGCTCTACGGCGGGGGCTCGCTGCGGCGCCACAACCCCCTACAGCTGCAGCTGCAGCAGCAGAGGTCCGGCCGCGAGGCCAAGAAGCCGACGGAGCCGCTCAAGAGGGCGGTGGCGGACTGCCTGTCTTCCGCCGCGCCACACCCGCTGGGGATCGCGTCGTCCGTCTGCTCCGAGGCCGCCCGGACACTTCGGGTTCTTCCGCGTTCTCTTTTTTCGATCGTCTCTTCATTTGATTGCTGTGTTGCTTCGTTTACTTAGAGCTTGCAGATATCTTACCGGCGTTCATGTCTGTTAATCGACGTGGATCGTACGAACTGGGGGTTAGGGTGGGCGTATTGAAAATTTTAAGGGGTTTTAAAACCAGCGGTTTACTTGTGGTAGACATACTAGCGGTATCTGTCAGCAGCAGTGAGGGTGTTTACCTGATGATATGACTCTTGAGGTGTGAGGGTGTTTACCGGATGATATGGCTCTTGATTTCATCTGTACTTTTGCTTATATTAAGAAAGTTCTTCCCTTGGTCACTGAGAGATTAGTCCACTGAGAATTAAGTCACTTATGATGTGTATAATTTAGTTTGTTAAGATGATGCAGCGAACATGAAAGGTGATACGTTGTGGGAACAAGAAACCACCATCTGCATCTTCTTTGGATGGAAAATATCCACCAATGTCCTACATGAAAATGCATAAAAAATCATGTCTTTTCCTATGATAAATCGTGTTAGCTAAAATTATTCTGTCTCCAACCAAATAATGATTTGATCACACTCGGACTTATCTAAACAAAACATAATTCTTCATAACTTCTTTCTAACACTTCTTTCATCTTCTTTACCCTCTTACAATGCGCTTCTTCCAACACTTGATACCTAATTATGGCTTCTCAAGGTCTTCTTTTCACATATACAGTTCACCTTAATTGTTTTTTTCGAAAAAGCTAAAGTTTGGTCATCTAGCATGGTATGCCATCCGTAGCTATTCAAAATAATCATGTAGACCTACAAAAATGCAACCTTTTACAACATCTTACGGATGCAGGTGCATCCATGATGAATGCACCATCTTTGCGATGTGCACGACATTCTCAACATAAAACCCCACCCTTGAAGACCACATCATTCCTTTTGTTCCAAATAACCTAAAGAACAAATAATGGTCAACTTATGTCATGATGCCTCCTATACACTCAGTCTACTCCACATTTTCCTCCCCTCTTAAATCTTGTCCAAATAAGGTTTTAAAAAATGAACGATGAAATGAGATGTAGGTTCGAGGCAGTCAAGATGTAAGCCTCATTGGTTACACGATTAACCACAAATATGGTATTAATATTTGGATTTTTTATAAGACAGATATCTACGTATTTAAAACAAAAGAAGGATTTTAGTGCACTTCTTCAATGTCAAAGAGGAAAAGAACAAACACTACAACTAGTTTCATGAAAAAAATAATGATCACAAAAACATAGTATGGAGATGCCTTGAATTTTATCCTGTTTGTCCTACCGAGTACATTGCGGAGCTCGTTATATGACCTTCATCAACATGGCGAACAAAGCTTGTTGTCTAGACATTGGTCTCTTTGCTCAAACAACAAGCCTGGGAGGGGGGGTTTGGGGGCAGGACATTGGTCTCTTTGCCCATGTGCACCCTTTTTGTGGGGGCTCATGGGCAACGACTCGAAATAAACTTAAGTTTATGGGTCATGTTTGTTTTGAGATTTGTGTATTTGTGGCTTAAGGGTGTGATGTTTCGTTTAGTGAAATAATTAAACACATGCAATGGTGAAGGACTTTTACACCACAAACTCTATAAACTTTGTCATTTACCCACTCACCCTTATATTCTTAATTTTTATCCCACAATCCATTTAAACTTGCTAACTCTTACACCACAACCAAATGTTTAATGCCAATCCATTTGTTACAGATTTGGTCATTAAGAAGGCATATTTACCCTTCTTATCTATAAATATACTTCAACCTTTCTCCTTCTCTTCTTACCCCAACCCTCCTACACCACTCCACACTCGCCTTCACCTCTCCTCCTCAACGTCGTCCCAACCTCCTCTTTCCTCTCCGGTACTGACTCCACTGCCACCTCCCCTCCCCAATGCCCCAAACCTCCTCCTTTCCTCCCCGACATCAACCCTGTTGCCGCCCTCCCTTCCCTATGTCACTCCTCTCTCCACATCCTTTTTTGATTGTTCACAGAAGCCCTCGAGTGACAATTTCAGCTCGTTTAATGATCCACAACTTTAACTAAATTACGATTTTGTCGAGATGAAGCCATTGTTGCTTGTGATGCAACTTGCTTTCGACATTCCACTCGAAAACACCCAAAATAGGATAGGTAGAAGTTCCCGTTAGAGGAAATTTGTTTGTTAATCTTAAAGATAAGCTTATTACTACTCATTTTTTCAACTTGTAGTCAGCTTGTTGTTTTACTTTAGTAATGAACTAAATATAATAGATTGGTATTGATATTCTTGTCGAAGAATGTTGGACATGTTTAAATTTCTGACATCCACTGTATCCATGTTGCCTTAAGTAGGTTGTTAGGGGTCTGGTAGGAATGTTTGTGGATGAATTGAACTATGGGGTAATGCATGGCCGCAACATTCTCCTTATTGCAACTGCAACCTCTCAAGAAGACTCTGAAACAACATAGGGAAGAGAAGATGGATTTAGAACCATCAGAAAGATGTAGATCGTGACCATTGTTTCTATCTTCACAGCCAGGGCCCTGCGCTTAAGGTTGTGGAGGGGCTTCGGGCATTGTTCGATGGCACTTGTAACCGCCGATGAGGTATCTGGGGGGCTTCCGTAGTGGTGACATAGAAGAGGTTCCCACGACAAGCATCGAGAATAAGATATGGAGGTGGCGAGGAGGAATGAAAGAAGAGAGGGAGGTGGAAGATCCATTATAAAATATGCTAAGCCTTCTCCCACTATAAGTAGGGTCGGCTACATGAATTCTTGCTCAAATCCATGTTGAAAGATTCGACTATTTTTTACGATGGCCATCGACTACCTAATGCAACCCCTGCAAGAGTGAGATTTGAACCCTGGTCTTTTGTGTGGTATACACACTGTACTATCACTATACCATTAAGTGGGTACATGTGGAAGACCCATTATCGAATTTTAATTTGGTTAGATTAACTCAAGACTAACTTAATCTATTGATTCAAATAATGTTAGAATTGACGACATGTTGTGTATAAGAGGGAGCATGTTTGTAGGGTTTGTGGGATAAATATGAAGTATACTGAGGCGAGCTGGTAATTGGCAAATTTTATAGGATTCGTGGTATAAAAATATCCAATAGTAAATATGAATATGGGAGAAACATCACAATAGGATTTCATCTTTTATAAATATAGTTTTAAAAAAAAATCTTTTATAAATATATCTTAAACAATCAGACATTTATAAGCATATCAAACTACTGATTGAATAATAGAAGTCATTAATAAAATGCCTCACCGCCTCGTAAAACACCCGACCACCATTTTATGCATGAACTGCCTCAGACCGCCTTGACCAAGTGAGGCACACACCCCACCAAAGGAGCCCGCGACATGCACATCGAGGTTAATTTGGATCGTTTTGCTTCGAGGCATGCTTTTAATACCATGGTTCAAAAAGCCTCTATTGTACTTGTGTCAGTCTATGGGATTTATAATGCTTTATTGTAAGTGTACAAGTGCAAAACATGTCCTCCACATCCCCTCTCGTAAACCACATTGGGTACACACTATTGCGATTTGTTCCCTACTTGCTCCTTCATGGCATGGTTGTAGAAATATGAAACATGGAAGGCCGTATCGATATCGATATCATTTTGATATCGTATCGATACGATATTTCGACGATATATCGTTGAAATATCGCCCATATCGACAAGTCTTTGTGAAGAAAATGCCTGGAAATCGGAATATATCGTCATATCGGTGCCCATATCAGTCCCATGTCGATATCGATATATCGGCGATATATCGCCGATATATCGCTGATATCTCCTTCCATTATTATGAAATATGGAAGCGAATCAAACAAGGTTCAGGAAAGCGGTATGCGTATGCGTTCGAACAAGTCACTGGATAACACTTAAGAGGTATGCAGGGGCATATGCGGGGTATATGCGGTTCTACGTTGTTTCCTAATTTTTTATTTAAAAATAAATAAATATATATAAAAGTGACTACAACAGAACTAAATTTATGTATAATTGTGGTCCAACGGAAGATCTAAGAAAAATAACTTTCATATAGAGTTCAAAACAATCTCTATCAATCAAGTTCAATACTTCAATAGAACAATTAACACACAAAATAATTGACAACAATTAACAAAATAGAAAAGTTAGCACACAAAATGCCTCTATTGTTGAATATAATGTCATTTATCTCTGTCATTATATTTATAACTAATCGTCCATCAAAAGTACCAAACTTTACATATAATATATTGCATTCATAATAACTATTAGTTGACTAAATTAGTTTATTAAATTATTAGTACATTATTCTTTATCTTCCTTGCATGTTTACTCCAATCTCGCAGTACAACTACTTTAACGATGGATTTAAATGGTCAAGGAATGCTTGGCATATATCATCGGATCCTAGTTCGGGACTGACGGGGCTCGAACCCGCAGCTTCCGCCTTGACAGGGTGGTGCTTAGACCAATTGAACTACAATCCCGGTGAGGTGTACATCAATACATATTGGTTGGTTTCATTCAAATTGTCCTATTTTTGCCGTATTGTAACAGAAATATAAATGATATCTTAATTGATTTGATACGTTGAATTGTGAGAAACCCTTACACATAAAAATAAAAACTCATAGTTTCCATACCAAGATTGGAAACTTTGAACCTCTACTATAACTGCAAAAAAAAACGTGGCACAAATAACACAATAAAAACATGACACAAATTTAAAAAAATAAAAAAAATAAATAAAAAATGTTTATACGGCCGCACAGACCGCATATGCGACCGCACATCCCACATATGTAGCCCGCATAAGCGCACATGGTGCATAATGGCGGGCTTCATGAAAGCGACGCGCTGAGGGCACCGCATACGCATGTGCGACCACACATACCGTTTTTGTGAACACTGGAATCAAAGCAAGAACAATAAAAACGAAGAAGAGTTTGATTTTACGTGGAACCCTACTGCTTAAGGAACGAGATGAAATCACGAGAGAACCTCCTCAGATTTTCTATCATGTTTCTCATCTGATACAATGAGTGTGGGGTTTCTTATATAGCCCCCAAAATCTCCGAGTCCCACGAATAACATATGTGGGACTAAACATAAGAGAGTGGTAATTAGACCATGTGGGGATCCAATTACCCACCTACACAATGGATGGATACTCCTACACTCCCCCTCAAGCTGGACCTTGCAATGCTCATTTTGGATACATTAAAAAAAATCGCTTACTCACAATATAGACACTACGGACAATATCGACTCAACGTATACTCTACTGGCTGCATGTTGAGGACGTTGCTTCTCATGCCATGCGGTGATGAGGAACTGGAGGCTGGATTGTGAACTGGCTCGAACTGCAAAGAGTCTCCCACCGAGAGAACTCTAGCTATAACATATCTTCTTCACTGAAGACTGCTCCATCTTTCTTACGGACCGACCACCAATTGAAAGCCATGGGAATATCCATGCATAGTGGGCTTCACGGTCACTAGAACTTGTCGTGGGAATATCCATGTGTACTAGAGTTCACTGTTATTGGACTTGCCATGGAAATATCGATACACACTGGAGTTCACTGTCTCATGCCGTGGGGGAATATCCATACACAAAGAGTTCATGGTCAATGGAGAATGGGGCTAAAACATCGAGTCTCCCACCGAGAGAACTCTAAACACTAGGTCATTCTAACATAGAACACCTCAAACATTGGTAGAATCTTGAAGCCACTACCAACACTCCCACTTCCTCCCATACTTGTCGGAAATGGAATGATACTCATCAAAGTTGGGAGAACAAATGAAAAGGGGTCCAATAAAAGACTTCAATTTTCCTTCTTTTTTGTGCTCTTTTTTTTACACAAATCATTTTTCTAGCCGTTTCTCCTTTTTTTGTTCTCTTTTTTTGTACAGACACCTTTTCCTTTTCCCTCTTTTTTTTAAAAACTAGGTACTTTTTTGTTGGACTCTCTCCTTTTTTTTGAACTCACAGTGCAATTTGGCCCATACCATTTTTTCAACATCAGATCTTCCCCTCTTTTTGTTTTGAATTGGGCCTCTTCCCTCTCTCTCCCTTCTTGAAAATACAACCTAATTGGTCTTGAAATAGACCCCCATTCTCCTTTTTTTTAATCTTAGGCTTCCCCTCATGGGCTTCCCCCCTTTTTTTAATTTAATGCCGATGGTTGAGTCCAAAACAGTAGCAACATCCCATTGAACTTTCAAAAAATAGCCGCCCCAATGTCTTGTGACTTGGAGACGTTGTATAAATCCTGAGAATTGCATGGATGATGTATGCTTGTAAGATTATGGTTTCCAATGAAACCCTAGAACTCTCAAGCAAATCTTGGATATAAGTTCTAGAAATTCTACGATCATAATAATGAATCTTCAAGAATGAACCAAGAACTGAACCCGCTCCGATAACATGAAGAAATATGAAATGCGGAAGTGAATCAAAGCAAGAACAATAAAAATGAAGAAGAGTTTGATTTTACGTGGAGCCCTACTCCCTAAAGAACGGAATGAAACCACGGGAGAATCGCCTCATGTTTTCTATTATGTTTCTCGTCTGATACAATGGGTGCGGGGTTTCTTATATAGCCCCACTGAATCTTCAAGTCTCACGAATGATCGTTGTGAGACTAAACATAAGAGGGTGTTGTAATTGGACCCTGGGGGGGATCCAATTACCCACTTGCACAATGGACACATACTCCAACAATGGTAACCATCAATTTTTTGCCTCGCCAAGAATTTCTTCACCTTAACCAAAGACATTTTGTGGAATCCTTACAAGACTTTGGATGGATGAAAGTAACTAACGAAGGGACATGAGATCTTGTTTCTCGCCTTATTAATGTCGTTGATGTTGCATGCTGATGGGTTTATGCCATGACATTGACGATTTTATCGAACATTGAAGGTACCTTGGTCACTAAGGATTTTATGCAGTGCATGCATATGATTTGTCATGTATTGAGACTTTCTCTTTTGTGGCTGTCTTAGTTTTGTTGTGGTGATTCTATCTGTAGATGTGGATAAAAGCTGGCCATCTTATCATCTTAGCCTAAAAAATGCATTCATTTATTGTGATCTTATATAGGAAATTGTATGTCACAACCTCTTGGATATGTGATTGAGGAATAGTGTGTGCGCAAACTAAAGAAAACTATTTATGGGCTGATAAAGTCCTGGAGTCTGGGTTGACAAACTCAGTCATGAAATTGCTAAGATTGGGTTTTCTATATCTATTGTAGATTGCTCTATCTTGGATCTTTATCAATTGGAGAAAAAATGAGATTTTGATCCGTAGGACTTGCAAACCTCTTGCCTTCGTTAGTAGTGCCGCCATCTCTTAGTAACTAGAGGGATACTTTAGCTCTCCTATCATGAGCTAGACCATCAAATATACCTTGTTATCGATTCCAAGTTCTAATGAATTGATTGTTGCAATAGTTGTCTGTAGACCAAGTAGTCGATTTAACTATATTGTTTGATGGGGTGAACGAATAGAATGATTCCGTCTGACTGATGAATTAATAATAACATTTTTGTTATTTTATTATCATACGTATCTTTAATATTAAGTAAAAGTTAGATGTGTACAATTTGATTGCAATTCAACTATTATTTTTATCTTGTTTATTAATGACCATACATGTATAAGATTATATATACTAGATATTTCTTAAAAAATGAACTAGATATACTTTTTATATTTAGAATAATTAAAGATGTACTTTTTATATTTAGAATAATTAAAGGTATCTAACTCAATATCTCCAATTAGTCATTATAATATTGTTTATTCTTTTTTCAACGATCCTTTCGATATAATACTAAATACTGACTTTTGCAACACACATGAACTCCAACTAGCATCAACTTAGTCGGTAGAGAGAAGTCGAGGATAATAGCTTTGATTGATTTAAGAATATTGAGATGACATCCCTTGAGAGGCAAGAAACCTTCCATCTAACCAACTTCTTCTCCAACTTCTCATTAAGTGGGCTCCAATCATATTATCGCAACATATTGTAAAAATCTCTGGCAATGAGGCCTAAATGAAGCACATGGCCACACTGTTATATCCCTCGGAGAAGTCCACCTTCCAAAGCATGTCCTTAACCTACTTCCTCTTCCATGATGTCATTTCTGTGTTCTTATGTAGGATATCCATCAGAAAATGACTTGGGATAAAAGGCATTTGCTCTGGGTGATGATGTCACCTTGAACTTGTCAGAGTCGATTTGCCGATACCTTGGCCACGATTAAATAAGTAGCATTTAGTAGCATAATGGGCCTAATTTATAGGAGCCGAGGGAGGATGACCCAAGGTTGCGGAGCCTGATCGATCAACTGAGCCGGAGATGCTCTTCTTCTAATCCAGAGGAAGGATTCGTCCAATCTGGGATCCCCTAAACAAAACCCCAGTTAGACGATTCCCCCTAACCTTTTCTTGTCTATAAGCCTCGGAGCTGCATACATACATGACTATGACCTTTTTTGGAAGCAAAAATTCGAGTGCCCTATTATGCCTTTCTAAATGAGAATTTCCTATTCCGGGTTCTTGAAAATACTCCATAACATCTTCCTCTATGAACTCGAACTTCTCGAAGAAGGAAGTTGAAAAATCGTTCAGAGTGTAGACGAACCATCTACATTTAACTAGAAAATTGCTTAGTACACATACTGCACATCGAAATTCTGAATCAGATCATAACAATAGATGGAGAATATCCTACTCACTCTGTGTCCTATCAACCACCACCTATTATCAATGCCTCACTCACTTGCAGCATGGTAGTGCTCTACCAATGTCGCTCAATCTCTCGGTCCTCTTAAACCAGCTCCCCTAATGATTATGGAGTCGGTGTAGGTTCTCTGCTGTCAGCCACTAGCCATGATGTGGACACTTTTCTTATTAGCATCACAGTTCTTTAGCCAAGTTTCTGTTAACCTCTGCCTGCCTCCACTTAATCTCGCTCATTTTGTACTTGATAATATTCAGTTTGCAGTCAACGCTCCCTCTAGCTCCCCTTTAGTTGACGCTTCATTGTCTTCTAGTTTATCTAGCCTTGTAATCTCACTCTGCTCAAGAGTATCTGCTACTCTTGTTAGGTATGTATCTCCTTTTTCTAAAAACCCAACATTCTCCCCTTGGCACTCCCAAAAATCTAATAACAAACACTTGAACCCCTCTATTTGCAACTACATTCAATTTTGAAAAAGCTGTTGGATGGTAGAGATCTTCTTTTGAGTCCTACGTGAGTGGCGTGTGATCCGAGCGTAACCTGGGCAAATATTTAATTGAAGCCAACTATCATTTGAAGTAGTTCCACTAATACAATAAAGCGGTCTATACACGAATACGAGCTTGAGTTCCTCTATGTAAATTGCAATTCCATGCATCCAAAACTTCAAGTTGTAACTCATCAGTCAATCGAGTTGGTATCTAACCTCTTCGAGATCCATGCCTCTCTCCAGATCTGAGGATGATCTGAAGCCACCCCTACAATCCACGACAACCAAGGGAATCTCCTTCTCAACTTACACAACTCCTCCCAAAGCTCACTTCTAGTTGATGCATCCATAGGGCTATGAACATTAGCGAACATTAGCCATTTAGCCCATCTTCCATGTCCCATCAGACTTTTTTGGGAGAACCACAACTAGAGATTGTCATGCCACCTTTACCTCCAACTGCAAAATGTCGTTGTTCCAACCCATAGGGATTCCTTCAGAACTTTTGGGCAAACCAAATGGGTAAAGTTGAACCATAAGCGATCATCCTAATATCCTCACCTTTATTTCTTGGATTATAATCACATAGCTTGCCATTTTCTCAGAAAGTTCCACTTTGCCCTCCTCTTCTTAGATTTCCCTAAGCCCTTAATATTCCAAATTTGGAGATTCAGACATAAACAAGGTTTTGATCTCCGGTGAGCATCACTCCTAGATAAGAAACCATCTCCTTCCAAAGTTACTCCAGAATATATTGATATTGCCCTCCCCACTCTCCTCTACATTAATGATGGAGGTGTCATTGGAGCTACATCCTTCTCTTGACCTCCACCATCATCCTGTTTCACTTCAGTTCTCAATTCTCACCACTTCAATAGGAATTCTCTTCATACAACCACTTCAATAGGAACCTGGAGAAGTAAGTTCTCCCTACCTTGAAGTCAACTTTGCTTTAGCATCCATGGAGTCGATTTGACTATGTATACAACGACTTCAAGAGAGGAGACCTTGGGAAGGCCATAAAACATGAGGGTTGCGACCTCCCTAATCACCATTAGTGCCATCTTCACCAACATGAAATCATGAAACCTTAAAGGAAGACACACAATTATGAAAGTGATGTGTTGAGAACTATGAGTTGACTTATCCCGAAGTAAAAGTCGTCATCATGTTACTCTTTCGTTATTGTCTTGGTTGCTTTCAAGAAGCTTGGTCACTTCTAACTTCGATAATTACGAGCACACATCAAACACTCTCCCAATCAAATCCCATCCTGAGTGAAATTTGAGCCCAACACAACACCAATTGTAATTGTTGTGGTCGAATACCACATAATGGCGTAAGAGTAGTTGCCAATCGGAACCTTCTGGATACGGGATGCCTTTGCCCCCTTCTACAGGGTATGTCTTCTCCAAGTGCAAGACACAAAGGTCTATTGATGATTGTGGAAAGAAAAAATTGACTTACTTATTATTAGGCCATAAAGCTCTCTGATATAGAGAGGAGAAACCCTAATAGACAAATTCAATGTTCACGATATGCGGCCTCATATGCGTATGCGGTGCCCTCAGCTCACCGCTTTCCTGAAGTCCTCCATTATGCGCCCTGTGCACTTATGCGGGCTGCATATGCAGGCTGTGCGGCCGCATATGCGGTTTGTGCGGCCGCATACACATTTTTTTATTTTTTTATTTTTTAAATTTGTGCCACATTTTTATTGTGTTATTTGTGCCATGTTTTTCCTTACTTTAGCATGTATGCCAATCAAGCATTCCATGACCATTTAAATCCATCATTAAAGTAGTTGTACTGCGAGATTGGAGTAAACACGCAAGGAAGAAAAAGAGTAATATACTAATAATTTAGCAAACTAATTTAGTCAACTAATAGTTATTATGAATGCAATATATTATATGTAACGTTTGGTACTTTTGACGGAGGATCAGTTATAAATATAACGCCAAAGATAAATGACATTATATTCAACAACAAAGGCATTATGTGCGCTAAGTCTTCTGGGGTCCGAGTTCGGTACCTATTTTTATTTTGTTGATTGTTGTCAATTATTTTGTGTGTTAACCGTTCTATTGAAGTATTGATAATTGATTAATAAAGATTGTCTTGAATTCTATTTGAAAGTTATTTTTCTTAGATCTTCTGTTGAACCACATATACATAAATTTAGTTCTGTTGTAGTCACTTTTGTATATATTTATTTATTTTTAAATAAAAAATTAGGAAACCGCGTAGAACCGCATATACCCCGCATACGCCCCCGCATACCGCTTAAGCGCTATTCAATGACCTGTCCGAACGCATACGCATACCGCTTTCCTGAACCTTTGACAAATTACATCAAGGTTGCAGAAGTCAGCAGTCGGTACTTGATCGGTAGGAACACTGATTAATGATTAATCAACAGTCGGAAGAGTAATCGGATTTAGTCGGACATTAGTTGATTTTGATTTTTTTAATTATTTGAAATATATAAATCAATTTTTAATACATATACTAACATTTATATTCATATATTTAGTATTTTTAATATTTGTAAGAGCTTAAAAATTTATACCAAGAAAAAAATGAAGTTAAGAACGAAATTTTTGGTACATAGTACGGGCACGCATTCAATAACATATGTAACATGCTCAAAAGAATAACACAAGTGGAATGTGAGACAAGTGTCACAAGTTAATGGATTTAATCCTCCATGTCATCATCCAGGTTCAGCTCATCTTCTTCTTCTTCTTCATCATCATCTATATCCTCAAGATGTAACTCCTCATTCATCGGCATAGCATTGGAGCTCGAAGATGAAGCTCCCCTTCCACGTTCACCTCGTTGGCTCCTGCTTGGTTCCAAATTCTCTTCGGCATCACTAGCTTGTGCTACAACACCCCATGTCAATTCGGAACCTGGAAAAACCTCGTCATTATGAGCATCGACATCTTCGGTCCTTTCATCCTTGTGTATACGACCACGAGATGAGAGATGATCTCTTTCTTTCTCAACTCGACGTTCTTGTATGTTGGAATTGGAATTCACATACATAAAATCGTTCAACTTCTTCGTCTCCAACCTGTTTCCCTTCTTTGTATGGATTCGAAGATCAAAAATAAATTTTAATTTATATCAATTACTAATTTAACTTTTACTATTATTAATTGAATGGGGAAGATTCATATACTATGTCTTCAAGAGACTAAATGGATTGGAGAGAAAGTAAGGGAGATCGAGAAGACATGCTTTAAACTTTGGTATTCAGGTAAAAATAAGGACAAAAACGGTGTTGGAGTGGTTGTTCACAAGGATTTAAAGGATTGTGTGGTTGAGATGCAAAGATTCGAGGATCGGATTATTTTGCTAAAATTAGTGCTTGAAGAAGAAATTCTGAATTTCTTCTCAGTTTATGCACCGCAAATTGGTTTAGATGAAAGAACTACATAAGTTTTTGGGAGGATCTGGATAATATTTTACAAGGAATCCGACAAAGAGAGACGATTTGCATAGGTGGAGATCTTAATGGACATGTGGGAAAAGATGCTTCAAGGTATGCTAGTGTTCGTGGATGACATGGTTTTGGGGATAGAAATGAATAGGGAAAGTCATTCTGGATTTTGTAACGACATTTGATCTTTTCATAGAAAACACTATCTTCAAGAAGAGGGAGGAGCATTTAATTACTTATAGGAGTGGCCCAACTAGAACATAAATAGATTACTTTGCGTTGAGGAGAAGAGATCGGTTGTGTTGTAAAGACTGCAAAGTAATCCCAGGAGAGAGTTTGACAACCCGACATTGCTTGTTAGTCTTGGACGTGTAAATAAAAGGACCGGTAAAGAAAAGGAGGATTCTTAAGATCATTAGAACTAGATGGTGGAATCTTTATAGCCAAAGAGATGCTAGGCGAGTCAAAGGGAGGAGTTCCAGGTCAAAAGGAGACTTTTGGTGGAGTGAAGGGGTGCGATAAAAACTAAAAATTAAAAGAACATGATTTAAAGCTATGTCTAAGGATAGAACAGAGGAAACTGTCACAAACTACAAAATAGCGAAGAAGGAAGAAAAGAAGACTGTAAGCGAAGGTAAGTCAAAAGTTTATGAAGTTTTGTATAAAAATCTCGACTCTAAGGAGGGCCAGAAGGATATATTCAAGTTGGCCAAAGCAAGAGAAAGAAAGAACAAAGACCTTTCTCAAGTGAGATGCATTAATGATGAGGAAGGTCGCATGCTTGTTACTCAGAAGGATATAGAGACTAGATGGGAGCAGTACTTACATAAACTTTTCATTGGGGAAGGAAATAGAATCACTTTGGGTGATCTAGCTAGTAGTGAAAGTTACTTGAATCGTGCAAGCTATAAACGAATACAAAGAAAGGAAATAGAGGAGGCTTTGAAGGTTACGAGACCTGGGAAAGGTATAGGACCGGATGACATCCCTCTAAAAGTACGGAGAGTTTTAGGTGTGCGCGGTTTGACTTGACTTATGAATCTATTCAATGTTATTTGGTGAAGCAAGAAAATACATGAAGATTGGAGGAGTATTGTGGTGCATCTTTATAAGAATAAAGGAGGCATTCAAAATTGTTCAAATTATAGAGGTATCAAGCTGATGAGTCACGCTACGAAAATTTGAGAACATGCAATCGAAAGAAGGTTAAGACAAGTTTCCAAAGTAAAAGAAAACCAATTCAGATTCTTGCCATGTCGCTTAGCTATTGAAGCCATCCATTTGTTGAGGAGAATAATGGAGATTTATAGAGATAAAAGGAAGAACCTTCATATGATCTTTATTGATTTGGAGAAGGTTTATGATTTTGTCCCACGAGAGATATTGTGGAGAGTTTTGCAGAAGAGACAAGTACCTATCCTATACATTAACCTCATAAAGGATATGTATGATCATGCTTTATCTTGTGTAAGGACCCCATCTAGGAAGACTGACTATTTTTTTTTGAACTCAGGAAGACTGACTATTTTGACATCAACATTGGTTTACATCAAGGTTCAACTTTGAGTCCATTTATTTACTTTGATTATGGATGACTTGACAAGTTACATTCATGATGAGTTACCTTGGTGTATGTTATTTGTAAGGTTCAGAAAATCGGTATGCGGTATTTGTTTGGTTAGACGATCTGGAGCGAGAAAGCGGGTAGGCGGAAGTATATGCTGATTATGCGGTTTCTATTATTTTAATTAAAATTAATTAAAATATAATAATATTATCAAACATTAGATATTTATGTTTTAAAAAATATAACATGGAATAAATATGAAATGAAGATTTTTTTGTACAATGTGTATCAACTAACACATTTTCAAAGGCCATTCATTTCCAAATGACAAATATGTCAACGGTGGATAGAGTAAAAAATATTTTAAATTAATTGAAGATAGAAAAAAACGATGGATATCCTTGTCTAAATTGGAAGGTAACCTTTTTTGGAAGTGTAACACTGTCAGTAAACACAACCATGAACCTTCGTATTTTAGTAAATGGGTGTTTGTCTACTCAAAGTCAAATATTTAAAAATTCAACCATTTAAATTTAAAATATGTAATTTGTTCTGTGTAGTTAAAAATTCCTTGCAAATCTGACATATATATTCATTTTATCTTCAAAAAGATCTAAGATAAACACACAATTTATTCTATATTCATGCAATTATGAGATAATGTAAAAGTCAGAGCTGTCGTTGGAGAATTAAAAAAAATAGTCGTTGTTGTTGAATCTAAAAAATAGAGAAATTTAGAGCTAAATAGATCAATCAACAAATCTTGGCAGAGGAGAAAAAGATGGTGGAGGAGCAACCATGTAGAAGTTAAGAAGGTGGCAGAGAAGAAAGAGATATCTCTATTACATATGCGGCCGCATATGCGGATTACTCGGCCAAGTATACCCCATGACCCGCATATTGACCGAGTATAGCATACTCGGTGCGGTAGGGGGACCGCCTCCACATATACGACCACATGCTGACTTTCTGAACACTGGTTATTTGCTGATGACATTGTGTTGATTGCCGAGACTAGAGATGGAGTAAATGAGAAGCTTGAGTTCTGGAGACATGCTGTGGAGACTAAAGGATTTCGTATAAGTAGGGCTAAGACGGAATATGTGGAGTGCACCTTTGATGGAAGCAATGGTGAAGGAATCGGGGTGAAGATCGGTGACTATAACATTCAAAAGAAAGATTCTTTTAGATATATATATATGATCTATTTTGCAACATGATGGGGAAATTGATGGAGATGTTACTAATAGGATAAATGCAGGCTGGCTATAGTGGAGAGGAGCCTCTGTTGTTCTCTGTGATAAGAAAATTATTTTAAAAATTAAAGGAAAGTTTTACAAAGCAGCCGTGAGACTTGCTATGCTCTATGGATTTGAATGTTGACCTGTGAACCATAGACGTGTGCAGAGAATGGTTGTAGCATAAATGAAAATGCTAAGGTGGATGTGTGGACACACACACAAACGTAAAGATTAGATTCATAATGATGCAATAAAAAAGAAAGTTGGTGTAGCCCCGATCAGGATAAGATGTGAGAAAATCGCTTAAGATGGTTTGGTCATTTGCAAAGAAGATCAACTGATGCACCTGTTAGGAGATGCGGGTGTTGGGATGTTGAGCAGGCTAAGAGAGGGTGGGGACGGCCTAAGAAGTATTGGAAAGAGACTATGTAAAGGAATTTTAGTTTTTTGAATATAAGCCCGAGATTGACCCAAGATAGATCTGAATGGAGGCGAAGAATCCATGTAGCCGACCCTACTTAATTGTGGGAAAAAGCTTTGTTGTTGTTTATTGTTGTAATCGAATTGGGTGGGTGGAGTCATTATCGAGTCAAATGTACTCCAGTTATGCTCACATCCGGAGGATGAAGACATCAAGCTCAAGATCTTGATGGTCATTGCCAGTGATATAAATTTCATGAAATTTCGGCAAAATTTCGTTGAAATTTCGGTTTCGAGAAGTCATGGGTATCAGAACTCATATATATGTCGATTTCCCGGATTTCGATTGAAATTCGGTGATATTTTGACATATTGACCCACTTCGATCCATTTCAGTTGAAATTCATGGGTTTCATTACAAAATTTCCTGGATTTCAATCGAAATTTCACTGATATTTCGACATATCTACCTATTTCGGTTGAAATTCATGGATACATAGTATGATGCGACATGAGGGTGCATACATTGGTTATTCAACTTGGGGAGCTTCCTCCCCTTTGGGTTTAAGCAATGGAGATGAAAACACTCTATAGCTTCTATATATTTGATATAGCTTGTTCCTTTCATTCGTTTACCTTTTATCTTCGTAAATAGATGCATCTTTATTGTTAGTATGTAATTAATTCTATAATTCATTCGAACTTTGTCTGTAACAATTATTTCTATGAACAAAACATCGTTTAATTAATCATTATCTACATTTTAGAATAAAAATGTTCGTCTATTTTATGAACAAAAGACTTTTTCTAAGTATTGTTAACTTAGTTATTTTGATTTCCATTTTCAGTATCTATCAATTAGTTCAACAATATGTCTGATATGATCGATATGGTGTAATATAAGCACACGAATGAGAGATGTGTGTGATAAAGGTGTGCATTTGTAAACTATTGTTGTTTTAAGATCTTGGATTGGATAATATTAATTTCCAGTATGTATCAATGAAGAATCAACATTAACATCGATTTGACCGATATGATAGATATGACCGATATGTGCGATATAAGAAGCATATATAAGCAATATGTGTGATATAAATGTGTATTTGTAAGCTATTAATTATTGTAATAACTCAGACGATCTTAATTTACAAAAGAATGATCGAAAAATGGCTTTTTTGAATCATTTTCGACATTTTCATCGAAACGGTCGAAATTTCCTGAAATTTCACCGAAATTTTGGTTTTGGAGGGGACTGAAACGAAATTGAAATCGAGATTTCGAACCTTGGTCATTGCTTTCAAATGAGACGTGTCGTCTCCATGATTATACCATCGATTAGTTATTGGAATAGAGAATTAGTAAAATAAAAATAAAATAAAAATATGATTAACATGAATAGAAAACAATGGTTGAAGTACTTGAAATACCTGGATCATAATTACCATCATTTGCCATCCCTTTTCTCACAACTAAAGGCTTGCCAAAATCTCCATGACTACGTCTGCCGGGAACTCATCCCCGGTAATTGCATATTGTATATCCATATATGGATAAAATCTTTCCATGCACTCCTTAAACTATCTTCTTACCACAACTTCTGGATTACCATGATACTCAGCGTAGAAGAAAAATAGGTTCAAGTAATAAGCAGCTAGATGTAATTGAATATTGAGCATCCCTTTGGTCTTGGAAGTAACAACCATGGTTTTAAAAAGCACCGCCTCGAGGTGCAAAGGCGTACGCCTCGAGGCGCACCAAATTCGCCCTGAGGCACACACCTCAAGTTCTCTAGGTGGGGCGTGCTCCTTGACTTGGCGTGAGGCGCTCGAGGCGTGAGGCGTTCGAGGCGAGGCTGAGGCGTAAGCCTCCAATCACGAGGCTTTTTCACATTTTTGGTTGCATATGACCCTATTTTTCCGTTACCATTATATTTTTTATTTTTGTTTTCATATTAAATCTTGCATATTTCTATATATAGCTCCATGCAAAGAGAAGAGATCACTTGAAACAAGCGAAGTTCCATGATCTTGTATACATTATATTTCAATTTATCATACATCTACACATATTAGTTCTATTACACACATATTCATGTTTGAATTGTAATAAAAATTTTATATTAGTTGCAAGTTTGCAACTTGATGTTGTTGTTTGGTTGTATAAATGGCGAATCTTAGAATAGTTATCACATATATGATATATGAAGAAGCAATGTTGAAAAATAAACACATGAAGTAAAATAATTATTACGTTTTATTGTGAGTAGTTGAATACAAATAATATCATTTAGTAAAAAAAATCACCGGGGGCGCTGCCCCCACATCCCCACAGGGGGAGCGCACCTGCTCCCCACTAGACCCCTCAACAGGCTTGCTGACCGGGCAACGTGACCCCCATCTTGTTGGGGTATGATATGACAGGAGGGGATGCATATAACAGTTCTCCAATTACGTTCAATATGACAAATGGTTGGGATTTAAGGCATATTAATATCTTTTCACTTCATAGTAAGGATTATGATTTCTATTGTAGTTTAGTATTAAGAATAGACTTTAGTTTAATACTTATGTAGAATCATTGAAGTTGGAATTTGAACTTGATATTCCGTATATTAATGGCTTAGTATAAGTTTTTTTTGAACTTTACTGCCTTCATCGCTTTTGTATTGTATCTTCGACTAGTTTTAAATTATTCTTGAATGTGTTTTTGACAAAATTTAATGTTATTATATACTTTTTAAAATGTATTTTGCTTTAATTTTATTTTTTTTGCAAAAAATTTAGGCGTACGCCTCGATCGCCTCGAGGCTTACGTCTCGCCTCAATTTCGGAAAAAATGCCTCGGACCGCCTCGTGCTTTTTTAAACCTTGATAACAACACCCACAAAACATTTGTAAGATGACTACATGCCATTGAATGATGCAATTATCCCCCACTTGGCCTCTTCAAGCCCTTCGTAGACAAAGCCCATGGACGGACGTCGATCTGCATCAACCACATCTCATAAACAGACTAATGGAGTGAAAAATTCGACATTATGTGTAGTATGGTTCCAAAATGTAGTGTTGAATACACTGGAATTCGCTACTTCTCCCTTCTTGATCTTATACCATTTACAGTACTTCCACTCTTTTGAGGAAAACATCAATCTCATCTTTCTTCTCATTTATGTTCTGAAGAGTGAGAAAAGTAGCTGTAAATCTTGGTTGGCTGGGCCTTGCAATGTCCCTCTTGCTGGTGAACTTGCGCATCAAGCTTAGAGTTTTGGTGTCAGAGTAAGTGAACACCGTAAGCCTCTTCACCTTTGTTTGCACTCCTCACTTTTGTGTCTCTGCTTATCTCCTCCATAACAAGATCAATGGAGTGCACGACACACGGAATGCACCAAATTTGTGGATATTTGGTGCGCAACAATCTTCCCGATGTGGCATTGGTGAATGCATTATCCGCCACAATCTGAATCACGTTATCTACTCCCACTTCATTAAGACACCTCCTCCGACTTGTAGATGAATTCCACAGTGTGAGCCTCATCTGAGACATCTATGGACTTTAAAAATGAAGTCCCCAAGGTGCAATTGACACAAAAATTGATGATGCTACTTCATCACATGCCTGTCCATGCATCTGTTATCAAAGAGCATCCTGTCGACGCCCACATATTACGATGGCATTGCAAGTTATCGTGCATATTCTTCACTTCCTTCTTTAGAAGCGGGCCACTAAGCTTATACATCATGTTAAGCTTTAATCCATGCCCATACTTGCCAATCACCTCCACCATCTACATGAAAGGCTTCATCGTCAATGCATTAAACAGAATCGCCGATGTATATGCCCGGTTGGATATATACGAGTTAACCCTATTACAATGTTCTCTGGAGAATGCATCCTTTATGGTCATCCGATGTGATGACCCTTCCACTGCGATGTTCTGCTCCAAGGAGTTGGAAACTTATGATCTCTTCGTCGAACCCGCATTTCCAGTGATATCAAGTTCCTCTCTCATCTCATGAACATCATCAGCTTTCTAGGACTTCTTCTTGGTCATCAGTGTTCGGAAATGCTGTCCATGTGGCCGCATATGCGTATTCAGTCACTTGATCGAAGCGCATATGCCATATACGGCAATATGCGGTCAAAACGCATATGCGGTCTGTATGTGCGGCATATGCGGTCGCATATCTGATAGGATTCATGTTAATCCATGACATGTTGATGACACATTAACTCGATTTTTTTCGAGCACGTCTTATATCATCATTACATTGATGCATCTTTTCATTATTCTCGTATATGTTGTATTCGAAAATATAATGTAGGATATTTTTTCCCATATCCATTTTTTCGTTGTTCTCAACACTTATGAATGGACCATTTGCTGCTTTTTGAATTTTCTATTTAATGAAATTCATTCTAATTCTTCAAATAAAACATGAATAATTGACTAACAGTCCGTCACTTTACATTTTTGTACTTCTAGTGTATTTTATATATAAATACACTCCCCTATATTTTGTGTCAACAAGTTTTGTCCCTTGGAGATACATATATGTGTATAATTTTTTGGTGTATGATTTGTATACCTATGCTTGTTCTTTAGATTTTGTTATCTATAGGACCTATATATACATTAAATGTTTTCTTATAGGATTCACGTGTTCCTTGTTGAATCTAAATTTGTATATGTATATATATGCATTAAATTCATAATACACACTAAGAAACAATCAATTTATAATATCATGCGTATATATCTTATTGATTATATTATCTTATTTAACATTTTTGGATTGGGATTTTGTAAGATCATCGACTTTTTTATATAATCATATTTTATTGTTGTATTGTATCATATTTTATATTAAAAGATTATAAACCGCATAAATCGCATATACCTTCGTATACTCCTCCCATATCCGCCTACTCGCTTTAGATCGCATGACCGAACGAATACCTTATACTGCATTTCTGAACCTTGCTGGCAACACAACACTATTAAGGTATGCGATTAACTTCTTATTCGTTTTCCTGTCCACCTTGGGACATTTTTTTTTGAAATCCAGAAGCAAGGGAGATACACTCGACGGTCCACCTTGGGACATGCAACCATATTGCCTCTTCGGTGTGCTAGATGCTGCTTGAACCTGTACACACCACACTTGGTCACCTTCTTGCACAATCTGCAAGTGACAATATTTGGATCCGCACGGTTCGCAAGGTAGCCGTATTGACATGCACGATCAGTTGATCTTGGCTCCACGCAAAAGGACGAGTTGCTATCGGAAGTGACGTTTGTCGGAGGTGTAGCCATCTACACGATCACAAAATTGACGATAAGAGAATTGTAAATGTTCAATATTCAATATAAAAAATGAGAAAACTATCGTGGCTTAAGTTTTTTTTGCTATATATAATTACTTAAGTTTCACATTGATGCTACAACCATGATATAACAAAAATCAGCCATGATATACAACAAATCCAAGGACATACAACCACTGTCCTCAAAGATTCTAACCATAATATAAAGTATATACAACAAACCCAAGTGCTACATACATGGTATACAACAAACCCTAACCATCATCAAAGATTCTTAGCCATCCGTGAATACATCCATGATATACACTAACCCTAACCATCATCATGGATCCTTACCCAACCATGATATACATCGAACCCAAATACCAACAAACAAATCATTAATGGGTTAATAAAGATTCTTAACTCACAAGTTTCAATCGAAAATCTAAATGCCATAATCATATATAAATCGAAATGCCAACAATATCATAATCATATATAAAAGTTCAAAAAAGAAAAAAAACCCTAACATGGGCGCCAAGGTTTGAGAGTTGGAGAAGCTCCAAAGAGAGCTTTGACTGCAACTAGAAGCAGCCTTGAGGTCGGTGATGTCGAGGCGGAGGGTCCTTCGACCGACGACGTGGTTTGGTGATGGCAAAGATGGAGGGTACGGTCGAGGGTTTAGGTTTTCAGGGGCTCGGGAGCATAAATCATGGCGAGGGAGGGAGCTTACCGTTGATTAGTAAGCTCTTTAGACTTTAATTGGGTATTCGATTTTCAGGGGTTCGATTACTTTAAAAAATCTATGCTAAAAGCGGCCGACTAAACTGATTACTCGAACGATTAATCAGGTCTGTCCAATTATAGAGCGACTTTGGCTAGTCGACTATGCTGCCTTGCCAAGTCGACTAACCGGACCGACTAATCGGATTAGTCGATCGTTTTTTGCAACATTGAATTACATAATAGAGATAAAAGAAATATAAAATATATACAATATAAATATATCTCTCAACAGTCAATGCTCCCCCTCAAGATAGTGCATAGACGTCAATCATGCTCAGCTTGGAACATCTCCGGAATGATCCTCTTGCTAGTGCTTTTGTGAAAACATATGTTGTATGTTCCCTTTAGCTTGCGTGGAAAGTAAAGATGAAATCATTCTGAATCATGTCACCTATATAGTGACAATCTCGTAAATGTGCTTGGCCCTCTCATGGAAGGCATGGTTGTTGGCAATGAAAAGAGCAGTCTGATTATCACATTGTAGCTGCATGGGAAGAGACACCTCAACAATTAGGTCAGTCAGAATGGATATGATCTACATCATCTTTCAAGGAACTCCTTAGCTGCACTAATGCCCTGTACACCATCTCCTATAACATTGATATCATCAACATAGATTAGAATGCCAAAGATACCTCTCTAAGTGCTCTGAACAAATAGTGGATGCACTATAGTTAATCTTGTGAAGCCCTACTGCTTTATCAAATCCGAGAGCTTATGGAAGCATGCTCTGGGATTTTGCTTAAGTCCATAGATAGCTTTATGAAGTCTATAAACCTTATGACATTCCCCATTAGCAACAAACCCTGGTGGCTGCTGCATGTAGACCACTTCTTACAGATCACCATATAGAAAGACATTCTTTACATCAAGCTAGGACATGGATCGGTCCTGCACCACTGCAACATGGACAACATGGAGAACATTCCTAGGTATAAAATGACGAGTCATAGGAGATAACGTGTCATGATAGTCCACTTCATAAGCCTGGGTGAACCCACTAGCCATAAGTCTAGCCTTGTAGCAATCATTGTTGCCATCTTCACGATGCTTTACTGTAAACACCCATTTGCAACTAACTGCGAATGTCCCTATAGCGGTAGTAACCAAGCTTTATGTACCACGCGACTGCAATGCTGCCATATCCTCTTCCATAACAAGACACCAGCACTCCTTTGTCTCCTCTGGCATCACCTTGGGCCTCAAGGTCCTTGCGACTCCTCCCCTCGGCCCCTTTTCGGCATCGTAGGACCGTTTGTGGTCTGATTTTGGCCTAGGGTGACGAGTGGGTGTAAGATCTAGGGCTT
The DNA here is from genome assembly GCA_037367405.1 of Ottelia alismoides. Taxonomy (NCBI): domain Eukaryota; kingdom Viridiplantae; phylum Streptophyta; class Magnoliopsida; order Alismatales; family Hydrocharitaceae; genus Ottelia; species Ottelia alismoides. Next base: position 267,112 of record JAZKJV010007649.1, read on the forward strand.
CAGAGCTCCGGTCTAAGACCACCGCTTTGATACAATGTGGAAATAAATTAACGTCTTACTTCTTTCCTAAGACCGTAGGGCTTTCTTATATAGAGAGGAGAAACCCGAGAGGGTAAATTACACAATAGAGTCAAAAGAAATAGAAAATACATAAAAAATAAATTTATCTCTCAACAATGATGGTCTTTCCTCACCAAAGGCAAACCATCAAATCTTGACACGAGCTATCTCGATGTCCCTGGCCAACAAAAAAACATCTAGTCAAGTCCAATCCTGAGTTTATTCAAAGCATGCAGTTATGCTGATTTCCTTAAAAATTGTCTAGCCCCTGTTTTTGCCGATCGGACGATCCTGCCCTTCTTCTTGCAAAGCAGCTGGCATTCATCTCCTTCTAGATCCGTGTCACTGGAGGAGTTCCCACGAGGGTCACCACTTTTACCAACCATTTCTAGACATGGAAATCGCCATGTGTCAAGATCCCAAGATCCACGCATTTCCTCTGTGATCATTTCATGTTTGGGCCTCCATCTCAAGATCGGTTCACTGTGGTGTTTTCCTTTTTCATGTTTTGGGTAAATGGGATCTCTAATATTATGACTAATGACACAGTAGTTTTGCACATTTTTAGTTTGAATATAATTTGTACAATATAACAAATATTATATTCAACTTGATAATGGTACAAGTGAACGGCAATCAGAAAAAATGATGATTATTATTTTTACAAAGTTGCAACTATAAGTTTCTACAGGGAATGTTTGTATACGCCATGCTTCATTCATCCTTCTACCCTTTTTTGTTATTTATAAAGGTGCCTTGGGTGTGCCCAACCTTCATTCGATTCCGGAAAAAGATGCAATTGTAGTATTTTGGATCTCAGACTAATGCTCTACATTAGATAGGTTTATCTTTTAAAATAGGGATTTTATTCAATATTATTTTGCCAAGGACTATTTCTGAACCATGCCCAAAATACTTCAAATAGATGTTCGGGAATCTAATATTCATCAAGAGGTGCACAAAATATTTCAAGAGGTGTAAAAAGATAGTCTTCTATTATTCTTTTGATGTAGCCTTGGTTGTTTAATACTTTAAAGAAGCACCAAAAGATTTCTTCCTCTTCTATGTGGTCACTGTTCTAAAATGATGATTGTGACAGGACTATATGGCTGCTCCTGCAACAACTGACATGGCTTTTGGGGTTCTTTTAGAGCATACTCTTGCAGAAAGAGACCGCAGGTGCTTTGCTTAGATAGCATTTGTATGATCTTATAATTTTGTAGTTTCTTAAATCCCACCTAGTCTCGTGTTGGTTGGCATGTTTGTGCTGTTTTTTCATGGCTCTCTTCTCAGTAGATTGTGCCATTGCACTTGATGGCACAGTCTCTTGAAAATACTTGAATAACCATCTACAGATCTTTCTTGCAATATATGTTTATGGTTATCTATAATACCACATTCATCAAATAAATGTCTTAATATTTATGCATGGCATTTCTACACCACAGAATAAGCTAACCAATAGCTGAAATCTATATGCGCAACGAATGTGAACGGTGCGATACTTAAAGGCGGATACCAAACTTTGAGGCATAGAGACTTTGTCAACACAAGTTAGGTCATGAACAAGACCCCACAAATCCCTAAAAAGTAATTTACATGCTTTTTTTTTAAAATTTATGTGTGGGGAAATGCGGGGCAAGGCAAATGTTGGTTTTGTAGACATGATTGCTCATTAGCTAATTGAGACGTGGTAGAAGACGTTTAATGGTTAAATCATCCCCCCCTCCCCCCCATTTTGGGGTATTTGAGGCATACATAGTTGCTAATTTCCATGGCATCATTCACCAAGTGCTGTGCGCTGCTTGTATAGAAAACTGTGTCCAGATGTTCAGGTTTGAGGCTAAGTTGGCGTCACCCTAACTTGGTGTTAAATGAGCATCTACTCGTTTCCTGAACTGGCTTGACTTGTGGTTAAGTCGGGACTTACGAACATGCCATTAATACGATTTCACCAACATGTTGATAAGCTGGTGACGACATATTGGCGAAATATCGCCGACATTCGTTTCGCCTAAAGTGGCCAAAAAATGTGCAGAAAGCTTCGAAAATACAAAGGAGGTCGGGTAAATTTTGCCATTTCACTGACTTTTCGGTGGCTTGGTAAAATCGAAATATCAGCGAATTTCACCGACATTTTGACCCATGCTTACAAATTGGTCAACTCCAATGAGGCTTTGCATTGGTTATGATTGAGCTAGCAATCCTGAACCCTCATTCCCACATAAAAGACCTAGGTGCTTGTCTAAGATTTGGAGTTAAGACTTTTGGACTCAAAAGAATCAAGTCACTATACAGTCCGAGAATTTAAGTCACTAGAATTTCATTCTGGAATTCTATCCTATCTAAAAAATCTTGCTGTTGAGTGGATGCCCAGTGCCAGCCAATTTATTCTTACCGGGGGCTATTCTGACTGGTAGTCTCGTCTTAGCCAGTTTAACTATAACTTTTTGGTCAACAAATTTGGTTACATCTAATTGTTATGACAAACCAGTTAGAAGCCAACAGAAATATTTAGGTGCCAGGTTACTGACCATTTCTTTGGCTTTTGCATGGCTTTTGTTCTTTTGTACATTTTGGAGGAGGGTAAACCTAAACATTGCAATCTTTTTATGTTAAATCATGATGCTTTTTTAACCAGAGGGAGAATTTTTTTGTTCATTCTGCTTCCCTCTTAAAGGCTAAAGAAGCACACGTCTAAAGTTAAAACGGATGATGACTTGTGAACTCTACAACACAGTATACGAAAGAGTATATATGAAGAATCGTCAGTGAGTAAAAAAGCAACTTCCCAAAAAAATCTCGCGAAGTTAGCAACAAAGGTAGGGCATGGGAAGCTTGTCAAGTGCACTGATACCATAAATTTGTTCTGGAAAGTTGGAAGTTTATGTCTTAAATTAGCACTGACTTTCTGGATTCAAGGTTTGAAAAAATGAAAGGTGGAACGAGGCATTTTCCCTGGAGGCGAGGCGAGACGTAGCCTCGAGGCGGTCGAGGCGTAAGCCTCAGATTGTATAGGAAAATACTTATAAAAAGTATAATAAATATATTTACTGATGAAATTATCTTAATTGTCATACATATAATATATAAGATTACAATATATGATGAAATTATGAGGATAAGAACGTGGAAGAAAGGATATGTAAATTACATAAACCTATCTATTAAATTTCCATCCAATCAAAAATAGAATCATTAGCTATGATTGTCATTAGAATATCAAAGTCAATATATTTTTCGCTAGAAGTATTGAGTGCATAAAAAATTATGATTAGATGACTCTTATATAAATATGACAACATTGACTTACCTTGAATCTAATCTTGCTTTTTTCTAGTTTGTATATTACGTTGCTAATTATATCACCTCTCTTAACACTAGTTTTTCTTTAAGCTTTATGGATTGTATATTTAAAAGTGCAATATTAAGAATTTCTTAAAAAAATTCTACAATTTAATGTTCAGAAACTTAAAATTCCAAGTATTCATCATGTAAATATATATTGTTGGGAAAAGAAAAGAACTTGTTTATTCCATCAGCCCTAGGCTCTCTTATATAGGAGAGTAGCCTATGGGTAAATTACATAAAGAGTACTGCAGAAATGAAAAATAATAAAGGACGACATAAGTAGATAATATATATATGTTCACACTCCCCCTCAAGATGGAGCAGAGATATCAATCATGCTCAGCTTGGACGCACACTTCTGAAACGGGCCTCGCAGTAATGCCTTGGTAAAAATATCTGCAGTTTGATTTTCTGAACTAACATGGGATGTAGCAATGAATCCCTTCTGGATCATGTCACGGATAAAGTGACAAACAACTTCAATGTGCTTGGTTCGTTCATGGAATGCTGGATTGTTTGCAATGAACAAGGCTGCCTGATTGTCACATTCTAAAGCCGTAGGAAGTGGGACTTCTATATGTAAATCTGTAAGTACAGCTTTTACCCACATCATTTCTGTATTAGCTTGGGCCATAGCCCTATATTCAGATTCAGCACTCGACCTTGCTAGCACAGTTTGTTTCTTGCTCCTCCACGAGATTAGAGAATCTCCCACATACCCAGCAAACCTAGAGGTGGACTTCCTGTCCTTAGGACACCCTGCATAATCTGCATCTGCACAGGCTAAGATAGAAATCATCTTGCCTTTCTTGAACAGCAGACCCGCACCTGGGGATGACTTAAGATACCTGAGTATCATATGTATTGCATCCATGTGGACCTGACGTGGTTGCTCCACGAACTGGCTCACTCGACTCACGGTAAAGGCTATGTCGGGCCTAGTGATAGTGATATATAGAAGTTTGCCCACCAGTTCTCTGTATCTTCTCCTATCCACCTCCTCTGTATCACCATCATATAGCTTCATACTGGGATCCATTGGTGTGGTAGCAGGTCAGCAACCAAGCATTCCTGTTTCATTCAACAGATCAGTGATATATTTTCTCTGAGACATTACCAACTTATGCGGATTTCTGGCAAACTCCAGTCCCAGAAAATATCTAAGAACTCCAAGGTCCTTGGTGACAAATTCGCTACCTAGCATTTCTTTCGCCTTCTTTATCCCTTGTACATCATCACCTGTAATCAAGATGTCATCTACATAGACCATGATGGTAATAATACCTCTGGAAGTCTTTTGTACAAACAAAGAGTGATCAGCATTTGAACGTTTGTATCCCTGTTTCTCAAAAAGATCTGAGAGCTTCTGAAACCACGCTCTGGGACTCTGTTTAAGGCCATAGATAGCCTTATGAAGTCTGCACACCTTGGAACACTCCCCTCAACAGCAAAACCTGGTGGCTGTTGCATGTAGACTTCATCCTCTAGGTCAAGGCCTTAAATGTCGGTTTCGGTCACCATTTCGGTATCGACAAAAATAGAATTTCGATGGAATTTCGGTGGAATTTCGACCGAAATTTCAGTCATTTCGGTCATTTTTTGTACTAGGACCCCCATATTTCGGTCATTTCGGTCGAATTTCGATTTCGACTGGATATCGATATTCGACAGAAATTCGACCGAATTTCATGAAATTTGAGGCCATGCTCTAGGTCACCATCATTCTTCACATCCAACTGATATAGCGGCCAGTCACAAGTAACCGCAACAGACAGTAATATCCGTAGAGTGGAATGGCGGGCTACTGGCGAGAATGTATCAAGATAGTCCACCCCGTATGTCTGTGTAAAGCCACGAGCAACAAGACGGACCTTGTATCTGTCAATACGGCCATCTGCATTCTGCTTGACTGTAAATACCCATTTGCAGCTCACTGGGGACACATCTGCAGGTATAGGAACCGGACTCCAAGTTCCTCTAGATTGAAGTGCCGTCATTTCTTCCTCCATTGCTAGACGCCATCTACTATCCTTCATAACATCTTGGTAGCTCCGTGGAATATCTATAGCTGACAAAGCAACTACAAAGTTCCTGAAATCTCCTGTTAGGCGCTGAAATGACACAGACACTGCTAAAGGATATGAAGCGCAGCTTCGCTTCGACTTGCGTATAGCAATAGGAACATCTAAATCAACCATGTCCTCGTCTGTCCCCTGTAACACATCCTGCTCAGAGACACCGTCAGATCCATCAATAGTAATATTTTCAGAACATACCTTAGGCGAGCTAGGTGATGAGTCATGACCATGAGCTAAAGCAGGCCGGCGGGTATAATGAAATGGTAGTGGTGAAACAAGTATAGATATAGGAGGTGCAGATGGTGGTGGTGGTGGTGGTAATTGTGGTGGTGGTGGTGTTACATAATTGGGATTGGTATTAGTTGGAGGTATCAACTGATCACCTGAGGATGAAAAATACATTACGGATTCAAAAAACGTAACATCTGCACTAACTAGATACCACCTGCGCAATGGATCATAGCACTTGTACCCCTTCTGCGTTCTGGAGTACCCAACAAACACACACTTGACAACCCTAGGAGAGAGCTTGTCAGCACCGGGAGACAACTGGTGGACAAAGGCAACCGAACCAAACACACGAGGAGTAAGGGAAAACAGATCTTTACCAGGGAAGATAAGGGAGAAAGGAATCTTTTCACCTAGAACAGAAGACGGCATGCTGTGAGAACCGCGTCACCCCAGTAAGAATAAGGAACATGGCTCTGTATAAGTAGTGACCTGGTGACATCTAGTAAGTGGCGATGTTTCCTTTCAGCAATCCCATTCTGTTGAGAGGTATAGGCACAGGATGTCTGGTGGATAATCCCTTGGGATGAGTAGTAATTGGCTAGAACATGAGTACACAATTACAGGGCATTATCACTTCTCACAATTTTAACAGATGTGGAAAAAACATTACGAATCTCATTAAGAAAGTTGATAATAATATTCCCTGCTTCAGACTTTAACAAAAACACCCATGACACGCGAGAGAAGTCATCCACAATAACTATATAAAATCTGTGCCCCTGATGATCAGGAACACGACTCGGACCCGAGACATCAATATGAAATAACTCAAACTTGGAGGTACTACTCCGACACTGACGACCGGGAAAGGTAGACCGATGATGTTTTCCCAATTGACAAGCCTCACATTGGATAGATGTGTGAGGCAGACCCTGGGGTAACACACGACGCAACTTCTGAAGCGGTAAATGTCCAAGGCGCAGATGCCATAGCAGAGGAGATATGGATCCAGTAGGTAGGGATGAAGTTCCAGCAAAAGAAGTCTGATTGAGGCGATAGAGGCCTCCTTGCTCATAGCCACGACCAATCACGTTGCCCGTAAGGATGCCCTGAAAAACAAGAGAAGATGGATCAAAAATCGCCCGACATTGTAAATCCTTAGTAATTTGGCTGATAGATAATAAATTCATTGAAAAATCAGATGCGCGTAACACATTCTTGAGCTACATGGACGATGTCAGTCTAATCTCCCCCTGACCAGTAATTGGGGAATGTGTGCCATTAGCAATGACCACTGTTCGACCTGGAGGAATATGTCTGTATCCTGCAAGTAGACTTTGATCGCCACAAAGGTGATGTGTGGCGCCAGAGTCCATAATCCATGCTGAAGTATCTGATCCACTACTAGTTAGTGCAAGTGTGCTACCTAATGTACTGGTAGAGGCAGAAGCGGATGCAACAACATCAGTCTGGTTCTCAATAGTGGGTGCTGGGCCAGATGAAGGAATAAAGCCCCTTAGACGGGCAACGAGATCATCAAAACGCTGATCCAAAGACGCAGCAGATGGATGCTCTATCTGCTCGGCGACTCGTGCGGATGTAGGAAATCCATGCTTAGAGTAGCGTGTATCTTCAGTATGTCCGGTACGATGGCAGTAGGTGCATATTGGCCGAGTACAACCTCCTCTCCTACGAGGACCACGACCACGGGTATGAGGACCTCCACGGCCCCTGTTGGTAGCCATTGCTGAAGCAGTCTGATTCGTGGCCGTAGAGGGAACAGTGATCCGACTTAGTCTGTGAAAGGCTTCCTCCATAGGGGGTATAATAGAATCTGCCAAGATCTGAGACCGTACCGCCTCGTACTCTGGATCAAGGGCAGAAAGGAAAACTCCTACCATAGTAGCATTCTGGTAGGTCTTCTGTTGCTCTGGCGTAGCTGTCAGGGGCATGGAGCTATACAACCTCTCGAACATCCCTCGTAGAGATGTATATAGTGAGTGTAGAGGTCGTCCATTCTGCTTGATGGTGAATATGTCATGCTGAAGTTGCAGAATCTTCGTCTCATTCTTCGCTTGAGAGTATGTGGCAGCCAGAATATCCCACATTGCTTTGGCCGTGGGCTGATGAAGAATATCGTTGGCAATCTCGATTGCCAGAGTACCTGATAGCCATACTTTGGCATATGCGTCATCCGCCTCCCACGAAACATTAACTCCAGTCTTCTCAGCAGGCTCTTCTTCGGTAAGGATGTGTTTCTTACCGGTTGACTTCATCATACTCATGAACTGCATTGCCCACAGCTCATAGTTCGTACCATCCATCTTTACAATAGACGCTGGACCTCGAAAGGCGCCTATATGGAATATCCGCCTTACTTTCTGACATACTGGTAATAGAAGACTGGAGTAGTAGACTGACGTTGTAATTGTCTACACGAACATATATGGGTTTAGTCGCCTGTGTAGACTTCAAGCAACCAACCCCATTTCTTAAGAGTCACGAGCCCTAGATTCACTGCAGGACTGATTCACTGCTTAGGGGCGCACAGGAAGGAGCGCTCGATAAGGCGTGCAGGGAGCACACGAGAGGTCGCGCGAGAGGGCGCTCAGGCGAGCACTGGAGATGTGCAGGCGCGCACTGTTCGCGCGAGACGGTGCATTGGAGTATGCGCTAGGTGCGTAGAAGATGCACGTAGGCGCACGACCGACGAGCACTGGAGGTGGCGCGCGAAGCGCACTGGAGGTGGCGCGCGAAGCGCACTGGATATGCGCGTGAAGCGCGCTGTAGGCGTGCGCTAGGGCGTAGGCGAGGCGCGCGGAGCGCAAGGCTTAGCACATGCGAGGCGCGTGGAGCGCAGAGCGCAGGCGATGCACGGCCAGCGACGCACGAGGAGTTCGAGGCGCACAACCGGCGACGCGAGGAGGGAGGGAGGCTCGACAGTGGGGTTAGGGTTAGGGTTTCAAGAACTCCGGTCTAGGACCGTCGCTCCGATACCATGTTGGGAAAAGAAAAGAACTTGTTTATTCCATCATTTCTAGGCTCTCTTATATAGGAGAGTAGCTATGGGTAAATTACATAAAGAGTACTGCAGAAATGAAAAATAATAAAGGACTACATAAGTAGATAATATATATATGTTCACATATATCCTAGACAACTTTACATTTATAAGCATCTAAAACTACCAATAAGACAATTTAAATCCTTAAAAAATACTTTAAATTACAGAAAACGCCTCGCAGACCGCCTCGATCGCCTCACCGCCTCGGACCGCCTCGACCTTCTGAGGTGTACGCCTCATCAATTCCATCTGAAGCATACGCCTCGAGGCTAAAAAGCCCCGCGTCATTCCGTCTTGACCGCCTCGAGGCTAACCCTTTTAATACCATTTCTTGATTTAGTTATAGAGTTAGAATCAGATGATGTTTGGCTCTCAGAGGGCTCTTACAAATGGTAAATGGTTCCAGTCTGACTGTATGCCGAGGGCTTGGAGGAGTTTGGACACCTATTTATCACTTGCATTGTTGTAAAAGTCGCCCGACTGGTCCGACTAGTCTAATCAGTGGGATGACCAACTAGGGGTGCTAATTGAATTGAATCATTCCAATTCGCTTAGGATTCGTTCGATAAAATTTTAAAAAAGTTCGATTCGAAGTAAAATGAATCGAATATGAATTTGACTTGTGGATTCGATTCCCAAATGAATCGAATTTGAATTAACATGAATTCGTTCGATAATAATTCGATTTGATATTTATATACATATATATACATACATACATACATACATACATACATATATACACACATACATATGTATTTACATATTATATACGCACATACATACAAAACTATGTATGCATACAAACATATGTGTATCCATGCATGTGTGCATGTGCATATAATTATATCAATTAATGACGAAATATCAATATTACAAAATAGAGTAGAATATTTGTCATGATGTCTAGTAAGAAAGAAAATGTTTAAGAGTTTTATCCCAATTCGCCACCTTACATTTGTTTCCATGTTCTCACATTCTCTACAACACCCTTTTCCTTCTCTTTTTCATTTTGTTTCAAAGATATATCACTCATAAGGGAGATAGTGGTGATCCATCTTCTTACGTGTAAATATGACTGAGCCAAAAATAGATCGACTAAGACTCATTCCTCAGATGAGAAAGAAAGAGTACATAGATCTGCATTTACTCATTTTCTTTCTAATGTAAACGAACTCCCCCTCCCTCCTATCCACCCCTTTTTTGAGCAATCAACACTCTCCTTCACGTTTGTCATGATTTGTGGTATATCAAAATATTCTTCCTCCGTCTTTTTGTTTTGTTAGTTATCCTTGCAAGACAATCCATAAGTGATGACTATCATAGTGAAGACATTAATCATCACCTAGATAATCGATCCATTTATAGGCCATATATCGCGCATATCAGTATCATACATATTGGTCATATCGAGCATATCGATATTAATATTGATTCTTGACTTATAAATATTGGAAATGAATTTCATTCAAGTTCTTATAACTCGAAATACTACAAATATACACCTAGAAAATACATATAGATCATTTATGAGGACTATGATCCTACATATCGAACATATCGCTGATATTGTTAGTTGTTGACATACTATATATATTGAAAATGGAGTTCATCCAAGTACTTTGATCACTAAATAATTTACAAACTCTTACACTCTTAGATAACCCATATCGATCATCCATGAACCTTATATCATATATATCGATACGGCTGTACTGTTTGTTGTTGACCTATATATATATATTGAAAGTGGAGTTTATCTAAGTTCTTAGATCACTAAATAACTTACAAATATACTCTTCGATCACACATATCGATCATCTATAAAGCTTATATTGCATATGTCGATTATTTCGAACATATCGATATTAATGTTGATTCGTGACTTATATATTTTTTTGAAGAATTGACTTATAGATATTGGAAATGGATTTCATTCAAGTTTTACAACATGAAACAACTTGTAAATATACACCAAGTTGAAGAACCATTGTATGTACCCTCCTGTCGCACCATACCTTACCAGTACGGGGGTCTCGCTGCATGAACAAAGTATATAAATCATAGATTGTTTTAATACTAGGTGTAGCTAGATAGGTAGTGGAATCAAGCTTGCATGAATAATAACATTCATATATAGGGATATGGACGAAATATCGGCGGTATCGGTCGATATCTTGTATTTTTGTACTGAATCCATTCATTTTTGACCGATATGGGCCGATACGGCGATATATCGGTGATATATCGCTGATATCCCTGTAAAAGGATATACACTCCGATTTCGATATCCCCAACCTCTCGATACCGATAAATCGGCGATATATCGCCGAATATCGCCGATATGGCCTTCCATGGTTCAAAGATAATGATGATGACCACAGTGCATGAGGTAATTTTATCGTGCCAAATTATTTGTTGCTATCCTCATTGTTTTAAATAATAAAACAAGTTTGTCTTAGTTTTCTATAGGAGCTTGATCTTATGTTGGTTCAACATACAATAGTAAATAACCATAAAGACTAGCAGGAAAGAACATATATTTAAGAGTTTTATCCATTTCCCTACTTTACATTTATTTCCATCTTCCCACATTCCCTGCATATTTTTTCCGTCAACCTTTTCATTCGTTATCAAAAATCTTCAACTATAAGGTAGATGGTAATGCTCCCTTTTCTTGCACATGAACACGATAACCATGTTACGCTGAGTTCCTCCTTTACATTTGTTGTGATTTGTGATATATCAAAGTATTCCTCCTCTGCCTCCTTGTTCTATTGGTTATCCTTGCAAGATAATCCATGATGATGATTATCATTGTCAAGATGACATTGATAATAACCTAAATGATTTACAAGTTCTTCTCATCATCATGTTAGTTGTTATTGTGATAAAAAATTTTGATCATCCTATTTTAAGGACATAGAAATACCTCAGATAGTACCACAATCCGTTCTATGTACAATAATGTGTTGAACTACTTCAACAAGTCTATGTATGAGGTATCTATCATTTGATGTTCGTACAACAATATCTACAATTCAACCCCTTTACATGCTCCATATCAGGAAACTATATATTCATTTAACGAAGCCCTACGCATAAGTTGCTTTGAATGGGTAAATCAATCATTTGTCCTTGCATACCTGATATTAGTCCTCTCATTCCTACTAATTAGTGTACATGATATGCATTTCCTCTAGACCATGAAAAGGGCATTAAATAGACTATAATGGTGGGGTTGGTCATTTGAAAAGTAGGATTCATTTCCTGTCTCGTAGCTATTTAAAATTGTGTATGATTCATGCCTTTTGTTTTAAGATAATATTCGTCACCATGATGCATGAATTGATTTTATCATACTAAGTTATTTGTTGTTATTCTCGTTGTTTCAAATAACAAGATCGATATGTATTCATTTTCTATAAGAGCTTGGTCTTAATTTGCTTCAACGTACATTGGTAAATATAATGTATTTAACTTTTTTTGTTAATAATATTATACACCTTTAATGAGATTTATATAATTATATTTTATTTATATATTTCTTTCATCATAAAAAAACAAATTTATATAGCAAAAGATATACAATGTCTGTAAAACTTAGGTATTTTTATTCATTATAGATTGTCTGTGGGTATCTTCTTTTATTATGTAGCTTTTCAACTGATCTTGGAAATCTCTAGTAAAAAAAATAATAAAATACAACCTTTAAAATTATAATATTATTTATATAGACATTTCAAATTAAAAAAATGAATCAAATTTAAATATTTGAAATTCATAATGAATCGAATATGAATTCAAGTTAGCAAATTCATTTAAAATTCGATTTGAGTTCGGATTCGAAAATTTTAAAATGAATCGAATATGAATCCGGGTGGATTCAAAGGTATTCGATTGGATTAGCGCCCCTATGACCAACCGAGTACCGACTAATTCCGACTAGGTACACTAATCGACCAACTTTTGCTTGGAGATACCATTTTTTTTAGTGTTTTGCTTTTTTTAGAAGCAAACTTATTATAATATGCTTAATGTTTTATTTAAATTCAACTACTTCTTTTATTTTATTAGAGTAGTATAAAAATGTACAAAATCTATGTAAATATATGTATAAAAATGAGTTATATATTTAGAATAATCATAATATTCAAAAACAATTAAAGTCCAACTAAATCCGATTAGTCGCCCGACTGCCAATTAATCCTTAGTTAGTGATCCAACCGACCGAGTACCGACTACTAACTTTTGCAACCTTGATCACTTGTAGTACCTTGAGGGCTTGCTGGGAAGCTGGTGGTTTTTAGTGGGGTTGCTTAAGAGCATACTTGGGATTTAGGGGACATCCATTAGTTTGTCTTTGGCTGACCAGGAGGGTGAGAGGATCCATGCGTTTTCATCTGCTTTGGCGATTTGGTTGGCAAGAAATGAGATAATTTTTCAGCATGAGAGATTTTATGTTAGGAATGTGATTGGCTTGATTAATTCATGTTATTTGTAATTATGAAAACTGAGCATGTGAATACAAAAATTTTTGGGGCCTGTCTTTATGATATGTGCCCTTTTTCCTTCAATTTTTTCTGCATTTAGCTTCATCCCTACTTGAGTAAGACTGGACACTGCTTGATTGGCTTCCTTGAAAATGCAAGTAAAACCATGGAAAAACCTAAAATGGGGAAACACAATCCCCCAAAAACATGCACATACACCACCCACCATGGTTATTAAGACGGCAAGGCGACATGGCGTTAATCCTGGGTGCCTGGACGCCTAGGCATTTTCCAAAATGTGTCCTACATATCACATCTGAGACATGCGACATATAATTATTTAAAGGAAATGGATGTCGCATATCTCAAACGCGACATCATTTTTTTTATTTTTTTAAGCGCGTGTCGTATTTTGGAGATGCGACATCAGTTAATATTTTTTTTTTAAATTTTTACCGTAGGTATTGGATTTATTTATCTGTTAGGAACTTTTGTATTTATAAATACATAGTAACTAGAGTGTTATAGTAATAAATGTCATTTAACCAAATATTAGTGATTGACCACAAGAATGAAAATTTACAACACATAAAGGAACCATAACATAGATAATTAAACAAGCTATCCAGTTACAACCAAAAATAAGGGGAAAATGTAGCTAAAATACAGACAAATTATTTGGAATAACATACCATTTCAAAGACTGAAAGACAGTAATTTAATGCTTCAATCATCATCATCACACAGGTTAGTTTCTTCATGTCCTTCATCTTGCTCTTTCCCATCATCATTTAGATCCATCTAATCGTCTTCCTCTTCTTCTTCCTCATTGTCCGGGACATGAGGAGGTACATATTGTCAAATCACATGTGCACGACGAGTACCACGACGACCACGACCACGGAGATCACCACGTGCTGAAGTGCTTGGTTGTGCTTGTGATTGACTCCTTTTAGGATGAGAACCTTCATATGCTTGAGAAACACATAATGCTTCGTCAATGACCCTCAATGTAAGCCCTGGTACAACCTGTGGTTCCACGTAAAGATTTGTCATCCATTAACTCGACCAATCTAACTCTGAAAGAGCAATTGGATCAAAATCTTTTGCTAAATTCCGCATCCTCTTATTTTTGAATCTCTCCTCAAGTTGCTTGTTGTATTGGATGTAAACAAGCTTGGAAAGTCTATCAACCTCCTATTTATTCCTCCTCTTTGTATGGATCTGCACATTCATTTAAATATTACGTAAATTTACAAATATAAAGTTGGCCCCTTTGTCTAATAGCAATTGTCCTACCAAACATACCACGAGCTCCTTTGTAGACCTCCATTTCAGAGCATATCACGTCTTGTTGATCGGGATCATTAACCATCCTCTCAAGGAAAAATATGAAATCACCTTCATACCTTCCCATCAATGTCTCATTATTGTCCTTCACTTTATAATAAAATGCAAGATTTAAGAAACATCCTGCACCATACAGAGGACGAGCCATCTGATTATCCCAACGAGAATCAATAATTTGTAGAATAGGCATGTAATCTGTTTCTCTCATGCTAAAGTTGTCAATAATCATTTCCTTTGCACTATCAATTGCCCTAGCAATGTAGCCCATGGGTGGCTTGTCGTCAGCATTGACTAAACGCAACACAATAACGATGGGTTGCACAACTCTAAGGTAATCTTCAATTTTTTCCCAAAAAGCATTCGCCATCACAGTTTTATAGTCATATTTCCCATCATGTGTCTTCAACCAAGAACTAGTGTTCCATACCTCAGAAATAAGCAAAGACGCCAATGCTTTCCTTTGATTTAGAAACTTGTAAGGGTCAAGTAGTTGGTAGCAAAGCGGGTAACTCCGCTTCTAGACAGCTCTTGGTGATCATCATTGAATTGTAGAAACACATCGTGCAATTGAATATGCTGGTAAATATATGTTGTTACTTTTCTGGCCCGCTTGATAACTCCTGCAAATTTTTGTAACTTGGAAATATCCTCAAGCATCAAATCCAAGCAGTGTGCAACACATGGAGTCCAAAAGAGGTTTTTCCTCTTCTCCATCAGTAACTTTCCTGCTAAAACAAAATTGCTTGCATTGTCGGTGACAACTTGTACAACGTTCTCCTCACCCACCATCTCCACAGCTTCGTCTAATAATTTGAACACACATACTCCCCAGTGTGTACATCGGATGTTGCATTCTTTGCATAAATAAAAAATATCCCTTTTGGAGAATTACAAAGGAAGTTTATCAGACTTCGTTGTCGTTTATCAGTCCATGCATCACCCATAATCGTGCATCCATATATCCTCCAATGGCTTTCATGCTTCACCTGCAAATCTTTGGTTCTTGCATATAATCTTTCAAGTAGTGGCTTTCGCAATTGATGATAAGATGGAGGAACAAATCCTCTCCCATCTTGGACAATAGCCTCCACTGCCACCTCAAATGCTTCTCGTTGTGCAACATTAAAAGGGATGCCACTTGTATAGAATAGCTCAACTCTAGCATCATATGCCGCATGTGTAGTATCTTTTTTTAAAGCAAACTCAATTGTAGTTTGTTGTGCTTCATCACGAGCCCTTGCTGCATTCCTTTGTGGCACAACCTCCCATGGGCTAACGAGTCCATGGGACCCTTGCCATGTGGATCCTTCCGTACAAGTGGCCTATTTACAGGACATGAACCAGAATCGGATTTAACGTTTTTACCTGTTGTAGCCATAGGTTGTGAGTCATCCAAGATGACTACATGTTCACCATGATCACCATCATCTGCATCTGGGATGTTTGAATCAGCTCCATTATATCTACAATCAACGACTACCTTCCTCTTCTTGTTACAATTTTTAAAGTCAGCCAACTCTTTCTTAATCTCCAAAGTGGCTTTTGGACACATAAATACATCCCGATAACCACCAATCATGTGTTCCTTCTGCCTTTTGATGCCACCATTAGTAATATGACCGCACAATGCGCATTGCACTTTATTCTTGTTTAGTGTATTCGGCCAAGAAGAATACTTCCAACCGGGTTCCTTCGATGTCGCTTTCAAGCATGGATCATTCATCTTGTCGGCAAAGTGGGGATCAATTTCCCTAAGCATTTGCACAATAAATGGGGTTGGTGTAGTAGGATTAGGAATGACATCCCCATCCAAGGATTCCATTGAAGTCATTCTACAAGGAGAGAGCAAGAGAACGCAAGGAAGTCGCTGGCGGAGGAGGGAGGACGCTAGAGGAGGTAGAGATGCTGCCGGAGGAGGAGGGAGGCTGTTGGAGGAGGTAAGGAGGCTGCTAGAGGAGGAGAAAGGCTGCCGGAGGAGGGAGGTTGTTGGAGGAGGTAAGGAGGTCGCTGGAGGAGGGAGGTGAAATGACTCCCACTACCCTTGTTAATTCGAGCAAATTAATGTTCAAATTAATTGATATGTCGTTCGTTGTAGTCGGGTAATAAGAGCAGATCAAAAACCACTTTTAATTAAAGCAAGTTAATCTCGAGCGGCAATTTTTATTTTACTTGGGCAAGCCTAAGGTCAAACTCAGGGAGACAATTGTCTCCTTAGGTAGATTTTTAGCAAAATCCAATGTTTGATTTTCAGGGAATGATATTTTTGGTCTTTTTACTATATTTTATGCAAGACACATGCAAAATCAGGCCAATTCACAAGTTAAATCAGAAAGATGGTCAAATTAATTTCAAAAATTATGAAACTTGGTCAGATTATGAAATGGGATGAAATTAAGGTCCTCTAATTTTTTTAGAATTTTCTGACACTAAATAAAATTACTGTGAATTAAAAATGAATACAAGGTGATTTTAACTAAAATAATTTTAATAAATATCAAATCACAATATTTTTGGGAACAACAATTATCCTAGATAAATCTAAAGATGAAGAATTCAGGAAAATTATCAAACCTTGATTTTGATGTGAAATGAACTCCTTAAAAATTAATTAAAAAATCCACCAAATGAATTATTTAGGCATCGGGATACATGCAGTTGAGATGAAATTTTTATGCAAAATAAAGCTACTTATCCTCGATCTACTGTGATTTTTGGGGAATTTTTCGAGTCACAGAGAAGTCACTATCATTTAACAGGTGAAATTGGGCAAAATATAGCAAGATTGAACCAATAAATTAATAGAAAAATCCACTGATATTACAAAAATATGTCAAACATCACATAATGAAGAGGACAATGTAGGCTACACAATGCAATTTTCCAATTTGAAAAATGAATTAATATGCATGCCTAAATATGCGTGCAAAGATAGGGGTATAAATGCAATTACAGGAATTTAAATTGCTGAACCTAAAACGTGCTGACAAGGACGATTATGCAATTACCTATAATGCAGGGGGGTGGATGCAATTCTCCATGAGACACGTGCTCCTCACGTGGGGTCGCCTGACAGGGACTGGAATGTAATATTGAAAACCTTCAGGGGCCTCGATGCAATTTGCCCAGGACGCACGTGTGGAACACGTGGGGTCCTTAGGCTCGGAGTGTTTCTGAGGCTCGGACTTGGCTCGGAAGAAGGGTCGGCTAGCTTCGGTGGATCCGAGCCTAATGGTCGGGGAGGAGGCTCGGATCAGGTTATGTGGTTCAATCGGGGCCGTGAATCCAGTTAAGATCTGACGGTTGGTGATTGATGAAGACGTGGCGTGTCTGGATCCATTCGATCTATGGAAGATCAACGGCGGATGGCTTCGCTCCTGAGATGACTGCGTGGTCGATCAGTTACCGTTGGATCTAGATTGATCCAACGGTATCTGGAGCGCGGATCTGACTGTAGCGTGGCGCGATCTGGGGCGTAGGATCCGCCTGATCCTACGGGTGCGGGGCGAGGTGACGTGGATTGCTCCTGACCGTTCGATCTATTGAAGATCAACGGCTGCAGGCTGTCGTCCCCAACTCCCCTCCGCCTCCTGCGACGGAGAGGGCTGGGCTCCGGCGAGGCTGGACTAGCTCCGCCTCGCCCTCCCGTCGTCGATGATCTCCGGCGAGGCTGGGTTCCTGTAGGCTCTGAGGGAGTCCGGGAGATCCGTGGCTGGCTGGCGAAGCGTCTGGTGATCTTCGGAGTGGAGGAGACGCTCTGGAGCGCGGTGACGGAGGAGCTCAAATGCAACTCCGACGAACCTCCGGCCAATCAATGAGATAGAACCTGCAGCACGTTAGCAGATAGCCGAAGTGTGCGGGGTGACCGTGGAGTGATGCAGAGTGCAACACAAGGACTGTGGAGTAATGGGGATGGCCGGTGAGCGAGCTCCGCCGAGGTTGCAGAGGTGGCGACGAGTGAAGGTGGCGTCGTTTGATAAAGCTAGAGGTAACGCGATGATCAGTGCTCCGTCGCGGAGCTCGGAGGATGGACGGTGGAGTGATGAACCTCAGTTTCATCATCTTTATTTCCTACAATTAACCCCCTTGCTTAAAAGTTTGTCAATAAATCCCTGTTAATGTCCTATAATTAACAGAGTCCTAAATAAATTAAAAACCACAAAAAAATGACAAAACAAAAATTCGTGGTATTTTTAGACCTAAAAAATACCCTCAAAAATATTGCGGGCCCTTGTTTGATTTTATTTCCAGTTTTGGTCAACATGAAACTTGTAGATCTCTTCAAGATCTACAACTTTCATGTTTTGAGTTCATCTGACGAACCGCAAAATCGGCCCTTTAATAGAGTGTTTTTTTATCACTCAGAATCATCATCGTAGTTGGGCCGATTATTGGTCATCAAAGAGATCACCTCATTTAAGGATATGCCATAAATCGAAATGAGGTGATCGAAAAAATTATTTTACTTGGCAAGAAACCAAGGTCGAACTCAGGGACACGAGCCTCTCTCGTATTAATCGGATTTAAGTCTATTTGATGAAGTGTTGAGTTAAGGCATATAGGTCAAAATCATGCAAAGACACAACATGACAATGCATTAAAAATAAACGTGCATTTTTTAAACATTTTTTTATCATGCAATTAAATAATCATGCAAGCGAATGATATGCCCATAATATTGGTCACTTGAGCCATAGGGAAATCGCGAGTCAATCTGAGTTGAAATAAAGAAGCTTCTGCAAATATGAAGCAAGCGGGCATGATAAATGAAGAAATCAAGACACTTAGATAATAAAATAATACATCACAGTTCATAGTATCAAATCTGAAATTTAACCATGCCATAGTGAAGAGGACGAGAAGAGCTTCAAAATGAAACTGAAATCAACTTGATTGGAGCTATGTAGCTCAAGATATGCAAGTTCAAAGATAAGGGCATAAATGAAAGAAAAACATGAAAAGATAACTACAAACAGGTCCAGGGAGGGACTAAAATGTAAATACGTAAAGTAAATGGACCTTCCCTGTAAAATACCCACTGTGCACGCCCGCTGCACGTGATCGGGACCTGTTTGCGAATTGAAGAAGGTGGCTGGGCTTCCTTGCAAATTACCCAAGGAGCACGTGCCAGGCACGCGCTTCCCCAGGCTCGGGTCGATAGGAGGTTCGGAGGAGGCCCGGGTTGCTTCGGCGTGGCTCGGGGTTCACTGCAGGCTCGGAGAAGGCATGGAAGTATCCAAGCCTGGAGGCTCGGTCATTAGGCTTGGCTGCACTCTGGTGACGACGCGTGGCTAGCTCGCGACCCTTAGATGGTGCGCATCCAACGGCGTCTGGAGAAGGCTCTGGCTGGTGACGTGTCGGCATCGGAACCGTTAGATGGTCGCTGGGCGAGGACCATCTAACGGTCACTGTACCTCCTCCCTCGGCCGAAGGCGGGCGGCGGAGTTAGAGCTCCGGCGAAGGTGCTCCTCCTCCGCCGCGCTTTCTCGGCTGCTGTCGACCTCCCCAGAGCTCCTTAGATAGACGTCGGAGAAGCTCGAAGCTCGGGGAAGGTCCAGGAGCTGCTGGCGTTGATCATCGGGTCTCGGAATTTGCAGGCGGCTGTGACGAAGATAGATCCGGCGAAGCTCCGACCAGTGCAAGTTTGAAGACCTGCATTGTTAGTACATATAGCCGAAGCAAGGCAAAAGACGTGCGTGTGTGCGTGAAGTGAGGTGGAAGCTCATCGGGGCAGAGAAGATGGAGAGCTCGAAGCTCCTCCGCCGTGAGGGCGGAGGAGATGGCCGGAGGGTGACTAGGGTCTGGAAGAAGGGAAGAGGTGATCGGAGGGTGTCGCGATGTAGGGGGATCGGAGGCGGAGCTAATGGGGGGAACGATGGAGGGCGAAGTTGACCGGAGGAGCCTAATTAAAACAGAGAAAAAGAAGAAAAAGTCAAAGAAGGAAGAGAGAAGGTTACCTGGAGATTGGGCGGAGCGGAGGCTTGGGTTGGAGCTCAAATGGAGCTCCGGGTCTTCGCTGAACACCTTCAGCCACCTGATGCAGCTCGGGCGGTCGCCAAGAGGCGCCGCAGCTCCGCCGTCGAAGGCGGAGGGTCTCACCGGGATTGGAGTCGTCATCGCTCGATCACGCCGCCTCCCCCTGTCACAGGGAGGCGGAGGAGGGCTGGGCTCCCTTCCTCGTAAAGGTGGACAGTTTGAAATGGAGGGGAGACCGGTGTATTGAAACTTTGAAAGATGGTTGTGGCGGAGGTGATGGTAAACGACGTGGGTTTGAGGGAGAAATGGGAGGACTGGAGAGGGGTTCGTGGGTTAACGAAGAGGTCGCGAGGGTGAGGGAAGAGTGGAGAAGGTCCTGGGATAGTTGGCGCGTGGAGATGATGGATGGTGAGGGCGAGAAAATGGAAAGGGGGTGAGGTGCGTGAGTGGAGATCGTGTGCGAGATGGAGCGGGTCTGGAGGAAGACGATGCTAGTCGGCCGTTGGATCTGAGATCCAACGGCTGACGGTTGGGCGCGAATGAGAGGCGCGGATGGGATCTGGGGCGGCATGATCGGAGGGCAGATGGAGCGGCCACGTGTCATGACGAGGTCGAGGCGCTAAAGGATGGCTCAGATGGAATCAAGGGATCGATCGGATGGATGAGATTGGCTCAGGAGATAACGACTGTGATGGCCGGGTGAAGATGCCATCGGAAGGACCAGAAGGTGACACGTGGCGCATGAAGAGCGAGGCGGGGACGTGCGGTGTAGATGAAGAGCGGGAGATGATCAATGGCTGGGAGAAGGCAGATACGTGGAAGCAGCGGGGCCGTTGGATCCGAAGCGAGATCCAACGGCCAGGGTCGGTGGCGGATAAGACAAAGAGGCCGGGCCACGTGGCGCTTCCAGAATGGGTCACGTGGCCCAATCAGGTTATTCAGAGGGTTTTTCTTATTTTTGAGGGCCCTATTGGCCGAATTTGAGAAAACTCAAAACATGAAAGTTGTAGATCTTGAAGAGATCTACAAGTTTCATGTTGACCAAAACTGGAAATAAAATCAAACAAGGGCCCGCAATATTTTTGAGGGTATTTTTTAGGTCTAAAAATACCACGAATTTTTGTTTTGTCATTTTTTTGTGGTTTTTAATTTATTTAGGACTCTGTTAATTATAGGACATTAACAGGGATTTATTGACAAACTTTTAAGCAAGGGGGTTAATTGTAGGAAATAAAGATGATGAAACTGAGGTTCATCACCCCCCTATACTTAAACTATGCTCGTCCTCGAGCATCAAAAAGAATGACTAAGTTGGATTAACCCCCTTGTGCATGTGAATACAGGATCCAATCTGATCAAGTCGACTCAGTTTCAGAGATCCAAAATTTTGGAGTTCAACCCAGCCTTAATCAAGAGGCTTCCAATTCCTCTATTTCTCTAGACTCTCTCTGATGTACATATAAACTAAAGGATATGAAATTTAGTGTTGACCGCAATTCTGAGAGTAGAGTCAATTCGTCACCCAAAATCTTGATCTGAGAAAATCTCCTAAGGACCCAATCCTCAACACTAGGGAATCAATCAAATCTTGCATTCAGTCCACCGTCTCTTTAGTTGTCAGACTTAGAAAATGTGGATGGCAGGCCAGAAAATGGAGGGCATGGGATTGTGTCAATTCTTCTCTCCCTCTCATTGGAACAAGGATTCTCTCTAGTGCCTTTTACGCAAAACATTTTTTTGGTGTTGATCAGTGCGTCCGTCAAGAGAAGTTGGAGCCGTCTGCACTTGTTTTCCTGGGAGTACACCGGGGTGTGTCTTTTTTTGAGTATCTATTATATCTTCTACACCCAGACTTGTAGCATTTACGATGCAGAGCCCTTTTTTGGTGCAAGCCCGACTCCTGGTCCTAATAGCGGTGGTCCAAGTGGACACTTTGAAAAAGTTTGGGAGCGCTCGCCTTTGGTGGAAGCTCTTTTATATTTGACTTTGTGGAATGAGAGCTTTTCTTTGAAATTTCATTGACTTGTATAATTTTTGGCTAGCTCCACTGCTTTTACCAAGAGTTGGCGCACACTGATCAACAATTTTTTTATTTATATCACACCCAGGCACTTAGGTCAATGTCAAGAGATTAGTATAAGAATCAAGTTCTCATACTGGCTAATATTGCTGACACTCAGGTTTCCTGAAGCCTTCAAAGATTTTATCCCATCCTCGAGCATCATTAGATCAAATCCAGACTCGAATCTCCCATCCCAATTCCTCGAGTGAAAAATCAACTCATCTCAATCAAAACCGCAGTCGTGCATGTGATGTGCAGATCATATTCTTTTGTCTGAGACTAAGCATGGAATATAGCATGCAAATCTAGAGACCTAGGGGAATGTGGATGATTAAGTCTAAGACCCTGATGGTTAAGGCTGGTTAACCGCAAATCTCAAAGACCTCATAAATCAAGCTTCCTTGAACAATTCAGATCCTGAGTGAAAGTGTAAGAGTAGAGGTTTAATCCAACTTCTTCATTCAAAAACATTTTTTTTTTAAATTTTTCTCATTTTTATGGGTTTTAGTTTTTAGAGTTAAAACACAGGTTAGACTCAACTTTTCTTGATAAAAGATTTTCAAAACCATGTCACACAAAAGATTTTCAAAACATTTTTCAAAAAGATTTTTCAAAACAAGAAAAACTCATTTTCTTTCAAATCATTTTCGAAAATATTTTTATCAAAATAGTGTAACACAGTTAGAAAAGCCGTGAAATCTTTTGAGTTTTCTTAGTCCAACGAATTTTACCTTAGCCAAAAAGTTTTTAATTTTTCAAAATTTTCAGATTTTAGCTAAAGTAAGTAACTTGTATGTACGATATACCCCCCTATCCTTAAACTTTGCTATGTCCTCATAGCACTAGATATTACAAGTCCATAGGTCCATTTAAGTACAGAGAAATATACGGGAGCTAAGAGGTGCTCCCCCTATACTTAGGTTAGAAATAACCTAAGTATAAAGGCAAGAAAAGATGAGTAGAGAAATCACAGGGACTTGGGTCCCCCCTATACTTAGGCTGAGATTAGCCTAAGTATAACGATGGAATATTGATGTTGGAAAAGACCCAAGGTGAACTAAGAAGAAGGATGGATGTACAAGTGAGCGGTTGAATCTTCGGAGATGAAATGGAGTGTCTTCGGTTTTGGGGTACGTGTCGCATCATACAGGACTCAATCAAGCAAGCAAACCCTTGGTTTCACCAACTCACACATGAAACCAACCAAAGTTGGTTTATTATCTTGTCGGTTTTATTGGTGATAAAACTTTAGATAATTACGCGGAGAAAAATGTGAAATAAAAACCAACGCGTAACTGAGGGTGTTGCTCTCTCAAAACCGAATTTTACTCCATTTTTGGTTGACTTGCAATTAACAGTCCCAATTTTATTTTGAGTTATCACTGAATTAAGGTTAGAACAAAATCAAGAAGTCATCGTCTACCGTTCATTCCATTTTCCATTAATCCTAGGTGATCAAGGTAGGAAATGAAAGCCGAGAAAAACATGTATTCGAAGAAACCGCGATCTAGGCTAAGCGAGAAATCATGCAGTGATTTGACAAAAACACGTGAAAAACAGGGGCTGTTTTGAAAACCAAATCCAACATGCATGCAAGTCGAAAAAGCCGCACCTAATCATGCATCTATTAGCGGTGATTGATCTTCATTAATTTTAGCTAAGTGATGCGAGATTAAGTGCGTCTATATTTAACGTGTCCTACCTACGATCAAGCACAAGAGAATATGAAAAATGAGCTCGGAGAGCCGCGTGCCTAGTCCTAGGTCGACACTCAAGTGGGGACGATCCCCACACAACCACCATCGTTCGATTACAATCGCGAGTCTTCAATCGAAGACCGCTGTAAACGACGAATTTATTATAAGTTCATGCAAACATAAAATGCGAGACATTTTTTTTCTTTCTCCCTTATTTGCTCCAAGCATGCTCCTGCGGCTCCTCGCAGCGGGAAACATCGGCTTCTCGCCTCCTTGAACACCAAGGGCCCTGCCACAGAAACAATAGTTAGATACCAAATAAGAAAGAAAAATTTTATATGCAAAATATGTGGTTAATTGACCTATAAAAAGGAACACTAAATTAAACACACAAAAATCCAAAAAATAAAAGAAATGAGCCGTGTCCCCGGCAACGGCGCCATCTGACGAACCGCAAAATCGGCCCTTTAATAGAGTGTTTTTTATCACTCAGAATCATCATCGTAGTTGGGTCGATTATTGGTCATCAAAGAGATCACCTCATTTAAGGATATGCCATAAATCGAAATGAGGTGATCGAAAAAATTATTTTACTTGGCAAGAAACCAAGGTCGAACTCAGGGACACGAGCCTCTCTCGTATTAATCGGATTTAAGTCTATTTGATGAAGTGTTGAGTTAAGGCATATAGGTCAAAATCATGCAAAGACACAACATGACAATGCATTAAAAATAAACGTGCATTGAGCGAGAAGATGGTTGTGAAGGGCGAATTTAATCGGAGAAGACAAAGGAAAAATACGAAGAAGATCAGGGGATCGATGGAGGATTCTACCTGGGATTAGAAGCTCCGGGGAGGCTTCCAGGTCTTCGCTCGAAGATCGGTAGGAGGCCTGAGTTCGTGCAGCTCACGGAGGAGGCTGCAGCACGGCGAAGAAGGTCGTGGATCTCGCCGGAGAAGAAGCCCGGTCTTCGCTCAACGTCACGACGAATTGCTGTCACCAAAATGAAGGTCAGAGCTAAGGGTATCTCTCTGGAATGGCGGATGGGGATGGAAATGGCTGGAGGTGGTTGATTTATAAGACGAGGGTGACGACAGGGATGGCTGAGAGGTGAAGTTCGTGGACGTCGTGGGGCGACTCTAGTGGTAGTCGTGAAGAGCGAGGGAGCTGGCGAGGATGAGGGATGAGTAGGCTCCATCGCGGTGGCGTTGGTGATCGGAGAAGGTGGTCATCGTGGAGTCGAAAATAGAAAGGGGGCGGGTACTGCGCAAAATTGAGAACGTGGGAGAGAGGAGCTGCGGGAGGTGGAAGACGAAGTCTCGGCCGTTGGATCTTGCAATCCAACGGCTGAGAAAATGGCGCTAAGGAGCGGCGTGGATTAATTCCGAGGCGAAGCGATCAAAGGGTTGCGGAGCTGCCACATATCGCTCAGGAGGCTAAGCGCGAACGGACGGGCGCGATGCGAAAGAGTCGTTTGATCGAAGGGTTGAGGACGCAACGGAAATGGACGGCGGTGATGGAGGAGCGGAAGTGCGATTGAACGATGCACAACGTGCCACGTGGCGTAATATGGTTGGGGGTCGAACGAGTAGTGGAGATGGAATCTGGAGATGATCAGGAGGCGGGAAAGGGTGCGCATACGTGGATCTCATCGGGCCGTTGATCAAGAGAAGATCCAATGGCCCTGGGCGAGGGTGGATGAGACAGAGAGGCCGGGCCGCGTGGCGCAATCAGAAGGCGCCACATGGCCAGCTGTGAGTGGCTAAAAGGAGAAATGAAATTAGAGGGAAAAGGAGGCCGAATTTGGAAAAACTCAAAACATGAAAGTTGTAGATCTCGATGAGATCTACAAGTTTCATGTTGACCAAAAACAGAGATGAGGTCAAATATGATACAAAAATACAGAAATACAAATATACATATATAGTATACAAGGAGGCCCAAAAACCCAACTTTTGCCCACGAGCTCCGAATTGAATGAAATTAGTCTCAGTTTAAAGGTCTCTGGATGTGTATTCATCTGAAGTTGAGTAGACCTAATTTGGATTTTGGTAACGGAGAGTTATGGGCCTTCTGAGGTCCAGGGGTTTAGGGCTTCATTGGGTATTTTACAAGAGGGGACTCTGACTTTCTTCCTCATGTTATTAACTAATAGTGCACATTTTTACGGGAGGTGTTATTTTATTTTTGGAGGGGATATACAAGTAATTAGGTGATGTTTTACAAGTGGATTGCATGTAGGGATGGGCTTCTTATTTAAATGCAAAGATGGATGCTAAAATGCAAGTTTTGTGGATTGATGCATGAATGCTATTTATGCAAGATAAAGGGAAATATGATGCTAAATACCCGGGGACAAAGCTCTATTTTCAACTTTTAGAGTGATGAATCACAGATTCATCAGGAGGCTGCCGGAGGAGGAGGGAGGTCGTCGGAGGAGGAGGGAGGCTGCTGGAGGAGGTAGGGAGGCAGCTACGGAGAAGATTCTTCTCTTCAGGGACGACACAAGGGGTTTCGTGGGCAACATGGTCGAATGAGGGTCTGGTCGAATGAGGTAGGGTAATACATGGTCGAATGAGTATATTGCATTTCAAATATGCGACATGTATATTGCATTTTGAAAATGCGACATGTATATTGCATTTTGTAAATACGCTATGTATATCGGATTTTCAAAATGCGATATATGTGTAGTATTAATAAAAAATGTCGCCTAGGCGCGCCTTGACGCCTAGGCGTCCCAAGACGTACGCCATTTTCTATGAAAGCAAGGTGTGCTTCCCAGGCGCACGACCGCCTAGGCGCGCCGAGGCGCGCGTCTTGACATCCATGCCACCCACTCGTATGAAACTAAATTAGTCCCCCAGAGTTTTCCGCGAAGTTTGTTGGAAGAAATGAGTTAATTGATTATTCCAAAGAACCCTAGGCTCTCTTATATAGAGAAGGCCTATGGGTAAATTACATAAGATGGAAAAAGAAAACTAAATATAAAAAAAG
Organism: Ottelia alismoides; assembly: GCA_037367405.1. Taxonomy (NCBI): domain Eukaryota; kingdom Viridiplantae; phylum Streptophyta; class Magnoliopsida; order Alismatales; family Hydrocharitaceae; genus Ottelia; species Ottelia alismoides. Next base: position 294,469 of record JAZKJV010007649.1, read on the forward strand.
AGTACACAGAGTGTAGAAATATCTCTACACTCCCCTCAAGATGGAGCATAGATGTCGATCATGCTCAGCTTGGAAAAACACTTCTGGAATGGCCCTCTGAGCAATGATTTGGTGAAGATGTCTGCAGTCTACTCTCCTAAACTGACAAGGGAAGTAGAGATCAAGCCCTTTTGAATCATATCTCTAGTATAGTGACAGTCTACCTCGGTATGCTTTGTCGTTTCATGAAATGCATGATTATTAGTATTGAATAGTGCTGCTTGATTGTCACATTGTAGTTGCATGGGTAGAGGTACATCTATATGTAGATCTTCTAACACAGCTCGAACCCACATCATCTCTGTACTTGCTTGTGCCATGGCACTATACTCAGATTAAACACTAGATCTAGCCACCACCGTTTGTTTCTTGCTTTTTCAAGAAACCAAAGAATTGCCAACAAATACTGCAAAATCTGAAGTAGATTTTCGATCCTTGGGGCATCCTGCATAATCCGCATCAGCACATGCAGAAACTGAGATATTTGTTTCTTTCCTGAACAATAGTCCTGCACCTGGAGACAACTTTAGATATCTCAGTATCATGTATATGGCATCCATGTGTACCTGTCTGGGCTGTTCCATGAACTGACTCACACGACTCACTGCAAAAGCGATGCCATGTCTAGTGATAGTGATATAGAGAAGTTTTCCCACCATCTCTCTATATCTTCTCTTGTCAACCTCATATGTATCATCACCATATAACTTCATGCTAGGGTCCATGGGAGTAGTCGAGGGTTGACATCCAATCATGCTCGTCTCAACAAGCATGTCTGTAATATATTTCCTTTGGGTCATCACAAGATCATGTGCTTTCTTAGCAAATTCCAACCCAAAAAAATATTGTAGGGTACCAAGATCCTTAGTAACAAACTGATGGCTTAGAAATGCTTTTGCCATCTTTATCCCCTGCATATCATCTCCTATAACAAGTTTATCATCCACATAAACTACGATAGCAATAGTACCTTTGGGAGTCTTTTGAACAAACAAAGAGTGATCTGCATTTGATCTTTTGAAGCCTTGCTTTTGGATTAGGTCAGAAAGCTTCTGAAACCATGCCCCCGGGCTTTGTTTAAGACTATATATTGCCTTATAAAGCCTATACACCATCTGATTCCCTCCCTCAGCAGCAAACCCCGGTGGCTGCTGCATGTAGACTTCTTGCAGATCCCCATACAAAAATGTATTTTTAACATCAAGCTGAAACAAGGGCCGACCACATACCATAACAACTGAAAGGACACTTAGAGTGGAGTGACGTGCAACTGGAGAAAATGTGTCCATGTAATCTACGGCGTATGTTTGTGTAAACCCACGTGCCACAAGCCTTACTTTTTAACGATCAAGACTGCCATCTGCATGATATTTGACAGTAAATACCCAATTATAGCTAACAACAGAGGCTTCTGGAGGAGCAGAAACCATGCTCCATGTATCCCGTGACCTTAAAGCATCTATTTCTTCCATGGCAGAACACCAGCAGCTCTCCTTCAATGCATTCTGATAATTCCGTGGTATTTCCACGGTAGATAAGGCCACATTAAACCGTTGAAAATCTCCAATGAGGCGATGGAAAGAAATATGTGAAGCAAGTGGATAGGATGCACATGTACGCTTCTGCTTCCTTAAGGCAATAGGTACATTCAAATCATCAACAACCGTACTCGCCGGTATGCTACTCTTCTACAGAGATCCTTGCACTTGCACATCGTTAGACCCATCATTAGTAATGTTACCTGGACAATCCTGAGGCGTGTTGGATGATTGACGAGCTCCATGAGCAGGGACATGACGACGGGTATAGAATCGTGGTAAAGGTGGCACAGGTGGATGTGGAAGTGATGGTGGTGGTGGTGGAGGTGGAACAACAAGAGGTGGTATGGGAACGGACAAACACGTAGGAGGTGGCACATAAATCTCATTATCAGTAGTGGAGGAAGCCAACCTGTCACCTACAGGGGAAAAATACATCACAAATCAAAAAATGTGACATCGACACTTACATAATATTTCCTGTTCACATGTCGATAGCATCAGTAACCCTTCTGCGTACGAGAGTACCCAACAAATACGCACTTGATGGTCCTAGGTGAGAGCTTGTCAAGTCATAGAGACAACTGATGAACAAAAGCAACCGAACCAAAGGCACTAGGAGTAAGGGAGAATAATTCCTTGTTAGGGAAGACAATTGAAAGAGGAACTTTCTCACCTAAGATAGAGGATTGCATAGGATTCACCATATAACATGCCATAAGCACAACTTCACCCCAATAGGAAATAGGAGCACAACTTTGAATAAGTAGAGTTCGAGTGATATCAAGGAGATGACAATGCTTTCTTTCTGCAATGCCATTTTGTTGGGACGTGTAAGCACATGTTGTTTGATGGATAATGCCTCTATACAAGAAAAAGTGAGAAAGAGCATGAGTACAAAATTCCAAAGCATTATCCGTATGCACAATTTACACAGTAAGCGAAAAGACATTCTTTAATTTTTGATCACATCCATTGCTTCAGATTTATTCTTCAACAAAAACACCCATGACAAACGAGAAAAATCATCAACTACAACTAGATAAAACCTGTGTCCCTGGTGATCAGGGACACGACTCGGACCTCAAATGTCGACATGAAATAATTCAAAAGGGGAGGTACTACTCTGAGACTGACGACTAGGGAAAGTAGATCTGTGATGCTTTCCCAACTAACACGCTTCACACTGGAAGGAAGAACCCGATGAAATCGGAGGGAGATGACCAAATCGGAGATGCTATGTGAAGGGAGAGATTGATCCACTGGACTAAGACGAGACGCCAGCATAGGGAGTTCGGATTAAACGATGGAGACCATCCTGCTCACGGCCACAACCAATCACCTTGCTCGTAAGAATGTCCTGAAAAACAAGAGACGATGGGTCAAAAATAGCACAACAATGTAAATCCTTCATAATATGTCTGATAGATAATAAATTCATCGAACAATCTGGAGCGTGCAAGACATTATGGAGACGCATAGAGGGAGTCAAACTAATCTCCCCCTATCCAACGATTGGGGAGTGGGTCCCATCGGCTATTACTACCGATCGCCCTACTGGAACCTCCCTGTATGATATAAGCTTATCTTTGTCTCGACAAAGATGATGTGTCGCGTTGGAGTCCATAATCCATTCTGAAACATCAGATCCATGATAGGAAGTAAGGGTATAAGCACTACCTGAGGTACTAGCTTTGGCCGATGTACAAGTAGAAGCTGAAGCAACTACGTCTGAAGAGCCTCCCGGCGAGTCAGTAGAGGTAGGAGGCATGATATCTCGTAGCTTGGCAACAAGATCCTCAAATCGCTGGTCCGATGTAGATGTCTGTGGAGATGCAATATGCTTGGCTACCCACGCCGATGCTGGAAACCCATGCTTAGAATAGCACTCTCCTCCGGATAACTTGGGCAATGACAGAATGTGCACGACTGACAAATGCGGCCATGTCAACCACGAGGTCCACGACTACGGAAAGTAGAAGAGGCTCCTCTGCTTCTGGAAGCTGCCATCGCCAAGGAGGATGAGTAGTAGCAGAAGACGGAATTGTAATTCTGCTGAGTCGGCGGTACACTTCATCTACTGGAGGAATAGTAGCATCTGCAAGGATCTGCAAGCGAGCAACATCATATTCTGGGTCAAGTGCCGCTGGTACCCCACCATGGTAGCATTCCGAAACGCCTTCTGCTGCTCGGGAGTCACCGTATGGGGAATGATGTTGTAGAACTTTTCAAACATCCCTCACAAGGATGTATACAACGAATACAGATGGCGTCCATTCTGCTTCATCATAAATATATCGTGCTGAAGTTGAAGGATCTTGGTCTCATTTCGCATCTGCGAGTATGTCGCTGCAAGGATGTCCCACATCGCCTTAGCAGTGGGCTGATGGAGTACATCATTAACAATCTCCATCGTCAGTGTGCCTGATAGCCAAACTTTGGCATACGAATCATCGGCCTCCCATGAGGCATAGACCCCAGTTTTCTCTGCTGACTCATCTTCAGTCAGAATGTGCTTCTTACCATTTGACTTCATGAGACTCATGAACTGCATAGCCCAGAGCTCGTAGTTCGTCCCATCCATCTTGACAATGAGCGTTGGACCTTTAAAAGCACCAATGAGGGCATGTCGACCTTGTTTTCTGACATAGTTGCCGGAGAAGAAGAACTAGGGTTTGTAGACTAAGAATCTAATGTCTACATAAACATCCGAGGATTTGAGTGCATTATATAGATTATGCTCTCAAATCCATAGGAGAGGGAGGAGAGGTGGGGTGACGGCGCCGGTGGTGGGTGACAGTGGGAGGTAGGCGCTGGCGGTGGGAGGTCGACGACGATAAAGAGGTAGGGAGGTAGGAGGGGCGGTGACGGAGAGGAGGGTGGTGGTGGGGGGGGGAGGGCGCTGGCAGTGGAGAGAGGAGAGGGGGGGGGGATGGTGGAGAGAGGGGGAGGGGGCAATGTCAGCGGTGGAGAGAGGAGAGAGAGGGGTGATGGCGGTGGAGAAAAGGGAAGGTGGGGGCGGCTAGGGTTTTGGTGATGGCTTTGATACCATGTTGGAAGAAATGAGTTGATTGATTATTCCAAAAAAACCTAGGCTCTCTTTTATAGAGGCCTATGGGTAAATTACATAAGATGGAAAAAGAAAACTAAACATAACAGAAGAGTACACAGAGTCTAGAAGTATCTCTACAAAGTCCATAGACTCTTGTAATCAAAGTTTTATTATCCCACCATTGATTGGGTGTGAGGGAAGATGGATTGCGGAGTCTAAGACAACAAAAAGAGAGCCAAACAATGGTTATAAGAGAGTAATAATCATCCACCTGATTATTAAATTTATTCCAAAGACTCACAAGCACCCACTCAATATACAAACCAAATCAGTGAGCCAGGGTTGTCCATGATGTCCACAGCCTCTTGTAATTGAAGTTCAATTATCCCACCATTGGAGCATTGATAGATAATCGACCTCAATATGAACAGGGGTGAGGGAAGATGGATTGTAGTCTAAGACAATGAAAGGAGAGCCAAATGATTGTTTGGAGAGTAGTAATCGTCCACTTCATTATAACCTATGGTCCAAAGACAATCACAAACACCCACTCAAGATACGAAACTAAATCAGTTCCCTAGAGTTGTCCATGAGGTACACAGCCTCTTGTAATTGAAGTTCAGTTATCCCGCCATTGGAGCATCCATAGATAAGCAACCTCAATATGAACAGAGGCAATGGAAGGTTGATTGTAGAGTCTAAGAAAATGAAAGGAGAGCTGGGATATGCATTTTCATCTTGATCTCGACATACAAATTACCAAGAAACTAAAGTGTAACATCACTATAAAAATTATTGATCACAATGCCAATGCAATAAGTGTCGCCTCCAGACATCTTAAAGATGTGAAGATTGAGTTTGTAACCGGTGGTGGGCTTAACCCTATGAACAACCGTAGAGTGAAGCTAACATCTTGGAATCAACAGACAAATTACCTAGAAAATAAAGCGTCATATCACTTATGGATCACTTCAACCATGCAGTAAGTGCACTTATCAGACATCTTAAACATCTGAAGATTGAGTTTGTAACTGGTGGTGGGCTTATCCCACCAGTCTACTGAAACCGAGGAGTATGGAGTTTTTAGAAGTCGATGTACACCAAGAGGAAAAAAATAGACAATCAAAAAGTGAATCCAAATAACGAGAATGGACTTTGCCATGCTATCATTGATTTTGAAATAAACAAGCAACCCAATTCTTGAAAGTGGAAGGAATTTGGAGAGTGAGTCTGGATTCTCGATCTAAGGCACTAAACATGATTTGTAACATCACTATAAAAATTATTGATCACAATGCCAATGCAATAAGTGTCGCCTCCAGACGTCTTAAAGATGTGAAGATTGAGTTTGTAACCGGTGGTGGGCTTAACCCTATGAACAACCGTAGAGTGAAGCTACCATCTTGGAATCAACAGACAAATTACCTAGAAAATAAAGCGTCATATCACTTATGGATCACTTCAACCATGCAGTAAGTGCACTTATCAGACATCTTAAACATCTGAAGATTGAGTTTGTAACTGGTGGTGGGCTTATCCCACCAGTCTACTGAAACCGAGGAGTATGGAGTTTTTAGAAGTTGATGTACACCAAGAGGAAAAAATAGACAATCAAAAAGTGAATCCAAATAATGAGAATGGACTTTGCCATGCTATCATTGATTTTGAAATAAACAAGCAACCCAATTCTTGAAAGTGGAAGCAATTTGGAGAGTGAGTCTGGATTCTCGATCTAAGGCACTAAACATGATTTGAATCATCAGAAGGAATTTTAGCCAATAGAGGTGGCGACACGTATCGATGTAAATTCAGTGAATGTAATAAATAAGCACACTTCGAGTAAAAATGTGTCTTGAAGAGTGTTATAAGCTGAAGCAACAATAGATTTGCCCCTATTGCAAATGGGGAAAATGAGGATGGAGAGTGTAGTTGTGGAAATATGCATCAAAATGTCAAGGGAAGGAAAGGGAGCGTTGTTACTCAGAATCGGAAAAAATCTACGAAGTGATGTTGGGCGACAAATTGTTGGAACTTGGAGGGAGAAGCGCGATGAAGTAAAGTCTTCCAACCAGTAACCATGGCAAAAATCTATTCTGCCGTCACAAACTTTTTATTTGAGAAGGGAAACATCTTAACCAAGCATATAATTGAGACATCGATGACGAAAAAATGATTTGTACGAAGAGGTTGTGGGAGACGGTCTTAGAGTTGAGCAGATAGATCTTTGAAAGTGATCACAGTGCATGATATTTCAAGTTTTCTTCATATATAGAGCGACCGAGAAAGTTGTAAGGCTATGGATACCTGTCCTCCCACTCACGTGATCTCGGCGGATATGCATCCGAGCGATCCAATGTTGAACTTCACCATGATCATTGTCCTCTACAAGAAGTTGGCAAAAGAGGATTCAAGCCTACGAATAGTAACAAAAGGGATGCCAAGAACAACAAGAGGTGGATTGAAATAGTGAAAGGTACATGATGGCTTAGGAGGATACAATCTCCAATTGGGAGATGGGAGCACCGCCAACTAGCAATTTTTGGACTTTGTTAATTATAGAATCAAGCAAGTGTTTTTAGCGCATACAGTGTAGACCGAGCAACTTACTTAGGTGAAGGGAAAAGACACAATTGCAGTAAGTGGATGAATTGATATTTAAATGTTATGCACTTGAAATTGGTTCCCCATGTAGAAGCAAGACATCATTATAGTTAGACATTGCCCTGAAGTTTTTTTAAATGCTTAATTAAGGCGTAGAGGTTTCTATAAAAGAAGCATCACCATTGGTGAAGCAAAGAATATCATCGATATACAGAACATTGGGAGGGGGGAGACACACCTACTTTAGCATAGTAAGTTTTAATATGCCAATATTTTCGATCTTGTGACCCCTCGGATCAAAAACTTCATGTCGATTATGAATAGATAAGGAGAGGGGGAATACCTGTGCCACAGAGACTTCCTGAAATGTGAAGTTTGTGGATGCACCATCAACGTGCACTCTAAAGGAAGAGTGATTCCAAGTCCAGAGATTGTTTTTTAAGATGAGCCAATTTCAGGCTCCCCTAAAAAAGCCAATTTCAGGCATCTTTAGGAAGATCCTTGATCTGGCTGAAGGAGAAAAGAAATTCGAAGCCTTGAGACTGTTTTTAGTATAAGCCATTTTCTGGCATGATGCTGGTGCCCTTGGTTGAATTGCGCATTCGAGCAGCGCTTTCTGAAGCAAAGTGATCACATTATAGAAGTCATAATGAGTGATGTACATGCTTTGAAAATAAATGGCCCAGCACGGTGGGTGGAGTGATGCCTAATGTACGATCAATATGATCGATCATTGACCCAGAACAACCAAGGCAATCCATTTACAACAAATATTTAGGGGGCACTGGCTTTGAGCATGAGGTAGCCTGTTAGACAACTATGCTGTTTTGTAGTTTAAGATACCTGGCTGACACAATTTTTTTGAGGAAACCAGTGGGATAGATCTCCTTAAGAGATATATCCAAAGAATGTAATATTAATAAAAATTAAATGAAATTACATCCTCCATGTTTCAAAAATTGCTCTGGCATGCTCAAGAGCATTTTCAAAATAAAACTTCACCCCTTAAAGATGAGCATATTTCTGGCCAAGCCACAATGCTCAGATAATTGCACAAACCTTCGTTCCCCCCTCGACCCATGCCGCCTTCTACTCAATGATTCCCAGAATGCATTCCTGTCACTCCACAGGATGCCTGTAGCATCCGAATTTCGCCACACATTCGCAGAGCCAGGACATGTAAAAAAAGATGACCGATATCTTCTGTCTCCCCGCCACATCTTCTGCAGAGCACCTCCGTACTCGAAAACAACATGGCTTGCCTAGCAGCTGTCAAGATCCGCTCTCTCCTTAGAAGCCATAAGAACACCCTTACCCTAGAAGAAATCTTCCAGCTCCAGATTCTTGCACAGTCCTGAGAGATCTTCGAGTCCAATGGCGGAGGTTGATTAGACACTACTTTGTAGACCTTCTGTTAGCCATGTGAGCTTGAAGTCGAACCACTTCTACAATAAATGTTATTATAATATTTGATATATCCATAAAAATTATTGATTTATTTCACTCTCCGTCTGAGATTAAATGAATGAATGTATTATAAGGTCCCTTAGTACAATTAGGGTTATGTACCATGACCATCTTAATAATCATACAACTGTTGATTCAATTGTTGAATCGTAGAGGCTAGTGCTTGGATGAATATATAAAGAGTTAGATTGATGACTCATCTGGCACCATCAAATGATTATTAATAGATGATCTCCAGCCTGAGAAGGAGATGACAATCCTTCTCTATAGGCTGATATCTGACCGACATCTTGATGCAAGTTCTTTGCATATGAATAGAGATTCAGATGTGTCGGATAAGTTAGGTCGAAGAGTTGACTTAACGAGATTGAGACAACCAAGACGTATGTTGTATACTATCATGACATAGATATGCATACTCTGACCGGAGACAAATGTATTGCTATATGTCTGAGTATATACATTCGGCAGACCGATAGGTTGATGGCCTAATCAAGGTCTATAAACCGACGAACTGGTGTACGTATAAGGGCATATGAGTAATACGATATCTCAAAGGGATCATACAGGTTCACTTGTGAATCGGAAAACATGAGCTCATTCATGAGGTATTGGGATCAATCAAATTCCATGCATAATCGTCTTGCTTTGGAAACATGACAAGAATTTGTAGGTATGATATATGCTTTTGGAAAGCATATAATCGATACCAACTCCCAATAACGGAATGATAAACTTAGTGATAAAACCCTGAAGATGACAGTGTAAAATTGATCTATATCTTCGTGCTTATTCTTGGTCTTCCAGTATGCTGGATATACATGTATTAAGAATGCCTGAGGCTGATAGGATCATATAACCATGATGCTTCCATTCCGAGGGAGTGATGAGACGGATTTTAGTGACTCCTCTCAATAGAGAAGTAACCTAATCTTAGTCCAAATGTTGGACATTGATATGAATGTGATTCAGATGCAACGAGAAGATTAGGTTTACGACATTGATCTAATCAAGCATCTATAAGAGGTCCCCGAGATCTGGATTTGAGATGAGATCTCAATATCCAAGTCACTATACATGGAATGTACAATCACCATGTCCTTATCTCCAAGTATCCGTGGAGAAAGCACATTATTCTTGAAAGAGTTCAAGAATAATTCCATTGATAGAATGTGTATCCAAATATTGAGAAGTGGATAATTAATGTGATTTAATTATCATGAATAATGCGAATTTGATTCATATTATTTAGATACATGAGAATGATGATCCAATATAATTAAATGTGATTTAATTATCATGGATATGGATAATGTGGATATCACTTTCCATATTAATCACATATATTATAAATGTGATTTATAATATATAAGATATAGTTTTTTGTAAATAGCATTTGCAATTTAAATGTTGATGTGAATTGGATTCACATTGGACAATTAATTGAAAATGAAATTTGCATTTTATTTTGTGTTGTGAACGTGATTCACAAATTTTAATAGCATGAATGCAATATTCACAAAATAATTATGAATTATTTGTATGAATAAATTTACAATAAATGTTGTAATTTATGGAGAAAATCATGGGATGCATTATCTCATGAAAAAAAGAAAGAAGCCTCCTTCCCAATTGGGAGACTGGACGACCACCATAGTCCTACTTCATGTATGGTTGTTCACCCCTCTTATTGGAAGGAGGCTTGCCTCCTTCCTGTTTCTGCTCTGATGATTGATTTAATCAAATTAGTTTATGTTGATGATAATTCAATGTGTATTTAATTTAATTAACTTAATTGTTGTGTTTTTACAACAAAATCGTGATCTTTAAAAGAAACACAAATCAATGTCAACCATTGGATTTGTGTTATTCATGGATTGAGATCCATAGACTCCCAAAATATTATAAAAGAAGAGGTAATCCTAGCTTTCCTTTTTCCTATAGATGATTGGTTGACTTCCTCAAACTCCGACGATGAAATCTACATGCCACCACCACCATCATCACCACCTTCACCACCTCATTCACCACCATCGCCACCATTACCACCACCTTCACCTCTTCCTATATCCTCAACCCCATTGTCCCTGTCCCATTGTTGCCGCTTCACTATACCCGTCAGCCTGCTTTTGCTCATGTTCACCGCTCATCATCTAGCACGCATCATATATGTTTTAAACACATAGGTCCTAACGATGGGTCTGATGGTATGCCTGAGCTGGGTTCTTTACAAGGGACGGAAGTGGAGGTTGACAATCTGGACTTACCTATTGGAAGCAAAAACATAGTTGTACATCATATTCTTTAGCATCTATGGTCTCCTTTGATCGCTTGACTGGGGAATTCAGGAAATTTGTAGTTGCATTGTCTGCAGTGGACATTCCATGGAATTATCATGAGGCTTTGAAGGATAGTCGACGACGATTAGCAATGGAAGAAGAGATGGCTGCCTTACAGTTACGTGGTACCAGGAGCTTGGTTCCTGCTCCTGATGGAGCTTCTGTCGTTAGTTGCAAGTGGGTGTTTACTGTTAAACACTGTGTTGATAGGAGTCTGGATCGGTACAAAGCCAGACTGGTTGTTCATGGTTTTACTCAAACATATGGAGCAGATTACCTAGACACATTCTCCCCAGTGGATCATTATTCTGCTCTACGGATTCTTCTTTTTGTTATTGTGGTACGTAAATGGCCTCTCTTCCAGCTTGATGTTCAAAATGCCTTTTTGTATGGGAGACCTACAGGAAGAAGGCTACATGCAGCAACCTCCTGTGTTTGCTACCGAGGGGGAGTATCCACAGATTTGCAGACTTCATAAAGAAAGAAACGACCTTAAACAGAGTCCTAGGGCATGGTTTCAGAAGATCTCGGATTTAATTGAGAAGTAGAGATTTCAGAGGTCGAATGCGAATCATTCATTGTTTGTACATAGAACTACTAGATGCACGATGGTTATTATGGTATATGTTGATGACATTGTGATGACGTGTAGGGGATAAAAAGGGTTAAAGAATTTCTAGGGTGACAGTTTGTTACCAAGGATCTTGGCACCTTACTATTTTCTTGGGATTAGAATTTGCTAGAAATCGCCAGGGTCTTGTGATGATCCAACGGAAGTATGTGACAGATATGCTAGTTGAGACCTGAATGATTGGATGTCAGCCAACCACCACTCCTATAGACCCTAGTATGAGGTTCTATGATTATGATACATAAGAGGGGACATGAGAAGATACAAAGAAATAGTGGGGAGGCTTCTTTATATTACTATAACTAGACTGGATATCTCATTTGCAGTCAACCGGATGAGTCAATTCATGGAATAGCCCCGGCAAGTACACACAGATGCTGTATATATGATTTTGATATCTCTAAAGTCTTCTCCAGGTGTAGGATTATTATTCAAAAAGGGGGCAACATTTACCGTTTCTGCATGTGCTGATGTTGATTATGCAGGATGTCCAAAGGATAGAAAGTCCACTTCGGTCTTTGCAATTTTTGTTGGGAGCTCTCTCGTCTCTTGGAAGAGTAAGAAACAAACTGTAGTTGCCAAGTCCAGTGCTGAATCTGAATATAGGGCTATGGCACAAGCTAGTACATAAATGATGTGGGTTGGGGTGGTACTAACAGATTTACATATAGATGTACCTATTCCTATGCAACTACAATATGATAACTGTTGGTGGAAAAGATTATTCTATTCTTCCAAAGAACCCTAGGCTCTCTTATATAGAGACATCCCATGAGTAAATTACATAACATAGAACAAAGAAAATAAAATTAGCATAAAAGATACATCGACTACAAAATAATCTCTACAGTCCCTCTCAAGATGGAGCATAGATATCAATCATGCTCTACTTGGAAGTACACTTCTGGATTGGTCTTCTGAGCAATAGTTTGGTGAAGATGTCGACAGTCTGTTCCCCTGAACTAATATGTGAAGTAGAGATCAGGCCCTTCTGGATCATATCTCTAGTGTAATGGCAATCTACTTCAATATATTTAGTTCTTTCATGAAAGGCAGGATTATTGACAATGAACAATGAGGCTTGATTATCACATTGTAGCTGCATGGGTAGAGGTACATCTATATGCAAGTCTTCTAGTATAGCTCGAACCCACATCATCTCCGTACTTGATTGTGCCATGGCCCTATATTCAGATTCAGCACCCGATCTAGCCACGACTGTTTGTTTCTTGCTTTTCCAAGAAACTAAAGAGCTGTCCACAAACACTGCAAAGCTCGAAGTAGACTTCCGATCCTTAGGGCATCATGCATAATCAGCATCCGCACATGTCGAGATAGATAAATTTGTTTCCTTTCTAAACAACAACCTTGTGCTTGGAGATGACTTTCGATACCTAAGTATCATATATATGACATCCTTATGTACCTGTCTCGGCTGTTCCATGAACTGTCTTACTCGACTAACTGCAAAGACAATACCAGGTCGAGTTATAGTGATGTAAAGAAGCTTACCCACCATTTCTCTATACCTTCTCCTGTCAACTTCCTCTGTATCATTATCATATAATTTCATGCTGGGATCTATAAAAATAGTTAAGGGTTTACACCCAACCATGTCCGTCTCGACAAGCATATCTGTAATATATTTTCTTTGGGTCATCACAAGACCCTGAGTATTCCTGGTAAACTCCAACACCAGAAAGTATCGTAGAGTACCAAGATCCTTCGTAACAAACTGACGGCCCAAAAATGCTTTTGCCATCTTTATCCTCTGAGTATCATCTCCTGTAACCAAAATATCATCAACATACACCATGATGACAACCGTACCTCTAGGATTCTTCTGAATGAATAACGAGTGATCCGCATTTGATCTCTTGAATCCTTGTTGTTCAATTATATGGGAAAGCTTCTGAAACCACGCCCTCGAACTTTGTTTAAGGCCATATATTGCCTTATGAAGTCTACACACCATATGATTCTCCCCCCTTAACAATGAACCCCATAGGCTGCTGCATGTAGACTTCTTCCTTCAGATCACCATAAAAGAATGCATTCTTAACATCAAGTTGAAACAAGGGCCAATCACGTACCACAACAACTGACAGAAGAATACGGAGTGGAATGCCGGGCAACTGGAGAGAAGGTATCTATATAATTCACGCCATATGTCTGAGTAAAACCTCGCGCCACTAGCCTTGCCTTGTAACGATCAAGACTACCATCTGCATAATACTTGACAGTGAATACCCATTTGCAGCTAACAACATATGCTCCTGAAGGAGCGGGGACCAAGGTCTATGTACCCCTGTGACTGTAGAGCAGCCATTTCCTCCATAGTAGAATGCCAACAATCAATCTTCAAGGCATCCTGATAAGTCCGTGGTATCTCCACGGAAGATAAAGCCATTGCAAACATATGAAAGTCTCCTGTTAGACGATGAAAGGAAACACGGGAGGCAAGTGGATATGAAGCACAAGTGCGTTTCTGCTTCCGTATAGCAATAGGGACCTCCAGATCATCAACTACAGTGCTTGCCGGTTCACATTCCTCCTGCAATGATGAACGCACATGCACACTATTCGACCCATCATTAGTAATAACATCTGGACATATCTGAGGCATGCTGGATGATTGACGTGCAGCATGAGCAGGACCCGACCGACGTGTATAATACTTTGGTAATGGCGAGATATGTGGTTGTGGTGGTGGTGGCGGTGGTGGCAGTGGTGGTGGTGTTGGCGTGACCATAGGAACTGGAGTGGACATTGGTGGACCCAAAATAGGAGTAGAAGGAACATAGACCTCGTCATTAGATGTGGATGAGGCCAAACCGTCATATGCATGAGAGAAATGCATAACAGACTCAAAGAATGTAACATCCGCACTGGCAAAGTATTTCCTGTTTACAGAATTATAGCAACGGTATCCCTTTTGAGTCCGAGATTAACCCACAAGGACACATTTGACCGCCCTAGGCTAGAGCTTGTCAAGATTAGGAGACAACTAATGAACAAAAGCAATAACACCAAAAACACGAGGAGTAAAGGAGAATAATTCTTTGTCTAGAAAACAACAGAAAGGGGAATTTTCTCTCCAAGTACCGAGGACAGCATACGAATGACAAGATAGCAAGATGTAAGTATGACATCTCCCCAACAAGAAATAGGAGCACAACTCTGGATAAGTAGGGTTCGAGTAATATCAAGAAGATGACGATGTTTTCTCTCAATGACTCCATTTTGTTGAGAGGTGTAGGCACATGTATTTTGATGAATAATACCTTTTGACGAAAAAATGTGAGAGAGCACGAGTGCAAAATTCCAAAGCATTATCAGTACGAACATATTTCACATGAGAGGAAAAAAATAATTTGCACTTCATTTATAAGATTTTTGATAACATCTCCTGCTTCCGATTTACTTTAATTGAAAAACCCACGACAAACGAGAGAAATCATCAATGACTACAAGATAAAACCTGTGTCCCTGGTGATCAGGGACACGACTCGGACCCCAAATATCAACATAAAGTAATTCAAAAGGGGAGCTACTGCTCTGACACTGACGACTAGGGAAGCTAGCTCTATGGTGCTTTCCCAACTGACAGGCTTCACATTGGAAAGAAGAGCTCGGAGAAATCTGAGGCAAGAGATGACACATCTTCTGAAGGTGAAAGTGACTAAAGCGTAGATGCCATGTATACGGAGATGCAGAACTAGCTGCGTGAGAGGAGACACCGGCATATGAACTCTGGACCAGACGATAAAGACCATCCTGTTCAGAACCACAACCAATCACCCTGCCTGTTAGAATGTCCTGAAATATAAGAGAAGATGGGTCAAATATAGTGCGATAATGCAAATCCTTTGTAATCTGCCTAATAGACAGTTAGTTCATCGAAAAATCTGGGGCATGTAAGACATTCTGTAGATGCATGGAAGGTGACAAAGTAATCTCCCCCTGTCCAATAATGGGTGAATGAGTCCCATCAACTATTACCACTGACTGCCCTGGTGGAATCTCCCTGTATGCCATGTCTGTCTCTGTCGCGACGAAAATGGTGTGTTGCACAAGAGTCCATGATCCAATCTGAGACATCAGAACTATAACGTGATGGAAAAGCACAAGCACTACCTGAGGTGCTAGCAATGGTCGAAGTACCGACATAAGCTGAAGCAACAATATCCAAAGGGCCTCCTGGAGAATCTGTAGAGACGGGAGGTATAATATCTCGCAATCTCGCAACAAGCTCCTCGAACCGCTGATCCGAAGTAGATACCGACGGAGATGCAACATGCTCGGCTACATATGCTGAGGCTGGAAATCCATGCTTAGAATAGCATGTAACCTCAGCATGGCTTGTACGATGACAAAATGTGCATGGTTGACGAAACCGACCACCTCGACCTTGAGATCAGCCATCGTCGAGGATGGTGGAGTAGAAGCATTGGACGAGATAGAGATGTGACTAAGTCTCCGGTAGACTTCTTCCATAGGATGAATGGTAGCATTGGCAAGAATATGTGATCGAGCAGCTTCATATTCAGGATCAAGGGCAGCAAGTAGGACCCCTACCATTGTAGCATTCCTAATTGTCTTTTGTTGCTCGGGGGTGACCGTGAGGGGAATAATGCTGTATAGTTTCTCAAACATCCCTTGTAGGGTTGTATACAAGGAGTGAAGTGGCCACCCATTCTGCTTCATTATGAATATGTAATGCTGAAGATGCAAGTTGTTGGTCTCATTTCACACTTGTGAATATGTTGCCGCTAGTATGTCTCACATCGCCTTAGCGGTGGGCTGATGGAGAACATCATTGGTAATATCCATAGACAACGTGCCTGAGAGCTAGATCTTGGCGTACCTCCTAGGGGGCATAAATCCCTGTCTTTTCTGCCGGCTCTTCCTCGGTAAGAATGTGCTTCTTATCGTTCGACTTCATAAGACTCATGAACTGCATCGCCCGGAGCTCATAGTTCGTCCCATCCATTTTGACGATTGGCGCAGGACCTTTGAACGCGCCTATAGAGGGCATATCGACCTTGTTTTTTGACATATCGTCGGAGATGAAGAACTAGGATTGGTAGAACAAAGGACAAGTGTTTACATAGACTTCATTGGATTTGAGTGCATATGTAGACTTTACGCACTCAAATCCATATGGATGATGAGGAAGACGGCTACAGTGAGGTCGTCAGGAGCAGGGACCGGCTGGGGTCGGCTGGCGGTAGGCCGACGAGTGAGAGGGGCCAACGGTGTGGGCCGGCTGTGTGGGCCGACAAAGAGACGACGAAGAGGGGCGGCGGGAGGGGGCGAAGAAGAGGGAGGGGGAGAGGGGCGACGGGTGGGCCGGGCAGTGAGGAGGGACTGGGCGGCGAGGAGACGGTGTCGGGCGGCGGTGTCGAGAGAGGGAAGAGAGAGGGGCGTCGCCGATGAAGGGAAGAGAAGGGGTTTAGGGTTTTGGCTCTGATACCATGTTGGTGGAAAAGATTATTATATTCTTCCAAAGAACCATAGGCTCTCTTATATAGAGATAACCCATGGGTAAATTACATAAGATAGAACAGAGAAAATAAAATTAGCATAAAAGATACATCGACTACAAAATTATCTCTACAATAACTAAGCAACCCTATTCATTGCAAATAATCCTGCATTTCATGAGAAAACCAAGCATATTGAAGTGGACTGCCACTACACGGGGGATATGATTCGGAAAGGGTTTATCTCTACCTCTCATGTCAGTTGAGGGGATCAACTGCAGATATTTTCACTAAGGCTTTGCTTAGTGGGCCATTCCAGAAATGCTCATCCAAGCTGAGCATGATTGACATCTATGCTCCATCTTGAGGGGGAGTCTAGAGTTATATTTATGTATTTGTACTATTTTCTTATTTTTTGTTCTCCTGTATACCATGTGTAATTTACCCATAGGTCTCCCCCTATATAAGAGAGCCTATAGTTCAAGGAATAAACTACATTTCATTCTTTTTCCGAACAGACACCTCTTGGGTTCTATGTTTCAAAATTGATATGCCATTCTTAGAGAGTGAGTAAAGGGGTGAAGGCCATATAAGATGCTTCTTGTGGAGTGCTAGTGATTGAATCTTGTAATCTTGTCAATTGAACTTGTAATCTTGTCAATTGAACTGGACAATTCAACTTTGGTACTTGATCACTAAGTGATATGCTAGAGGTTTTAGTGGCTGCTATATTCATGGTTTCTCTTTCCAAACAATGTAATAACCTGATTACTTTTTCTATTCAAGGCATTGGCCAGGTGTCGAACCTAAGCCTAGGTAATTTGAGGAGGGTTGCCCGTTAGGTAGCAGACAACCAACGCAAGAGAGATACATATCTAAATAGTGTTCTTTTTAAGAAAATTATTTAGGAGTTTGTCTCAAAACGGTTCGAATTTTTTCGATATGGATTTAAGCAAACATTTGCCAACCCTACTTATTGTGGGAAAGGCTTTGTTGTCGTTGTTTAAGGCATTGGCCAGGTGTACTGGCTGAGCACTCGCCTTTTGGGAGCGACTTTCTTACATCGGACGATAACATCCAAAGTAAGGTTTTAAATCTCGATTTCGATTTCGTTTTGAGATGGAGAAACTATGAAACAATTTCGTAATGAAATTTCGACAATTTCAGCCTAAATTTGTGAAGGGTCCATATCGAGATTTCGGTTTCGGTGAAGTGTCGAAACCGAAATTTCGACGAAATTTTACGAAATTTGAAACATTGATCCAAAGTGGCTTATAAAAGTCATGATATGTCTTTAAAAACCGTATGCTGCTGATGACTAATAAATATATATTTACATAGTAGATAATCCAGGTCGCTGTTGGGCATGATCTTTCATATGGACTCCCTATTTCTCAATTTCAGAACTGTAACCATACCATTAAAGGGGTTCCGGGAACTATTTCTTGAGCTGTTGATCCCAAAGTTGCATAGGACTTGGAAAAATGCAATTAACGAGAACATAACTAATGGAAAATTAGTACATCCAATGTCAATTCTATTGATTACATGAGTAATTATCTAATAAGTAAATATTCGTTTATTTGCTTCACTTGGAAGATAAAGGTATGCAATATTTATGTGGATACGTGGGATATCATTTAAGGAATATCAATATTTGAAATTCTTAAATTATATTTACTTGACTATTGATGCATACTGGGTTGATGTGAACCTTACGTGATTAACAACTCCAATGGAATTATAAATGCCTTATCTGAAGCTCTCTGCAACTTTCAAAACATTTATTTGAGGTGTTGACATGATATGGAGTGTTGAGTTGATCAGATAAAACTACTACTTTTCTGATTCTTGTTTTTCTATCATCAGCCCTGCTGTAGTTCCACGTTGTGTGGCGCTTCTGAAACGCTACCTTCTTCGGTGAGTTACTTTACACAATCATTATCGTCTGAACTTGATTGAGACTGTGCAGATGGGGATAATCCATGTTGGGTCTGGGCTGGCCCCTTTCCATCCCAATCTCAAACTTTTATAACTTGGTTGAGGATTATAATAATTTGAGATGCATCTTTTTCTCTCTCTCTTTATGATAGGTATACTCCAAAAGCACAGACATTGCAGCAGATCGATGTTTTTTGTGCAAATGCTATTGCTGAATGCTACTCTGTTTCAAAACGAAGAGCATCAACATTATCTAGTTTACAAACCAACAATATCTCGTCTGCCACATCCACTGGGAGTGCCGCACCTTTGTTGCCAGCATCTAATTATGCTTCTGCTTCTCTTGTCAAATCTTTAATATATGTCCGTTCTTTGGTAGCTCGACATATTTCAAAACTCTCTTTTCAGCCACTGGCATTCCCTGGAGCGTCAAATACACTTCGTCAATCTCTCCCAACGCTTTCTTCTTTACTAAGTAAAACGTTTACTTCTCAATTGAGTCCAGAAATTGTAAATCTCCAGGAGCCTTCAGAAACAAAGGAAGTACCTAGTCTCTCTACTTTAAGTCTAGTGAACCGTGAAAACGTTGAGTCAGTGGATAATGATAGATATATTCCTGCTGACCTGTTCCACTGGAGGTGGCATAGAGATAGAGAACACTCACCACCTGCAATTTCCAGAAGGTACATCCACCTCCTCTCTGGTTGTGTGTCTGTGGGTGCACCAGCATATTTCCTTTGTGCTAATTGTACTTCTTGCAGCGTTAGCATGTCGAGGTCTCGTGATGTACGAGGTCAAGTATTAGAAGTGGGTGCTGCTGCTCTGCTTTTGGGGGGTATGGAGGCAAAAGTGAAAGGATCCACCTACAGAGGTTCTGCTGCAGGGATAACTCATGTTGATCAAACTCTGCAGCCATCAACAATTACAGCTGCTGCTAGTTTTGATTATGCTCATAACCATTTGAAGGCAATTACTGCCTCAAAACGTGTGAAAGCAGCACCTGATCAGATTTGGTAATCTTCTTTGTACTGCTGTCTACTTTAAGTAAGTTTCTATTGTCAGGGTCTAGGTCAACAGAGTGTATCAGTCAATGTTACAATAGGAAAAGGGAGCGATCGAATATAGGATTTTCTTCGTGCAATTAACATAGTATGTACAATTGTCATGGTTCAGGTTTAAATGCACATGAATTGAAATTCCATGCTGATATAGAATAATGTTTCTACTAATGTGCTTTCTTAATCATCTTTAGTAGAATTTACCTGTTAACATGCTCAGATATTAGTTTTTACCGATTTATTTATTGTGAATTTATCCATAAGAATATTAAGAACATCCTATTACATCGATAATAGGTATTTTGAACCTCTCTGATTGCCAATCAGTTCAGGCCTATGGCTGAGCTTCTGCGCCCGATTGCCACAATCTGGGCAATTTGGCTGTCTTATGATCGCATTATCTTCTGTGGGGACAGATTTTATGGAGACAATGCGGTTCATCTTGCCGGATCTCTTCTCGAGACATTGCTTTTGTAGTTGTAACTATTTATCTTTGTGTATTCTGATCACACGTTGATGATCACACGTTGATTATCTGTCGTTCGGGGAGGACAAGAGAAACAATTTCTTTTTTCGCTTCGAGTAGAGCTAGATCTTGGAGGAGGGGTTCATGGAGGAAGTCGCTGGGCGGTGGAGGAGCTGGGCACTTGTGGGCTCTGCCTTATCTCCGTTGGCATCAAAGCTAGTGTCGCTTAGGTCATTTCTTGCTGTATTCAGGAAGGAGGTGAAGGCAAGGCGGAGGGCAAAGAGAGAGGAGGCTCAAGCATGTATGACTCGGTTGGATGGACTTGATGATGAGAGAGGGTTGGACAAAGCAAAGATGGCGGAGAGGCTCGGGCTGCTTGAAGAGTTGCTACTGGAGGACAGAATGGAAGAGGTGGAGTGGAGGCAAAGATCTAAACAAAGGTGGTTGAAAGAGGACGACACCAATACAAGGTTTTTTCATGTGATGGCATCTTGGAGGATGAGAAGAAACCATTTGCATGAGGTGGATATTGGTGGAGTTAGAGTCTCGGGGGAGGCGCAATTGGGCAGTGTGTTGCAGGGCCACTTTATTGAAGCTTCAAGAAGGAGGAGGGGGGAGGGGTGGGGGTGGCTGGGAAGAGGGGTGGAGATGCTGAACATGCGGAGGGATTAGTGGGTCTTTTTTCTGAGGAGGTGAAGAGTGCAGTTTGTGGGTTGAATGCGGATGTGGCCCCCGGTCTGGATGGCTTTCCGGTGCTGTTCTACCATGAATTCTTGGATTTGCTGAAGGGGATGTTAGAAAATAGGAACGCGGAAGCGAAAATGATAAACATAGCATAAGAACAGAAAGATAAACATGTAAGAACAAGATTTTTACGTGGAACCTTACTCCCTAAGAAGCGGGATGAAACCACGGGAGAAGGCCTCAAAGGGCCATATGTGCATTCAACTTTCTCAATGGATATAAGAGGTCTTGGGCTCCTTATATAGCCTCCACGGATCCTCCAAGTCCCTCCACTCGTAGATGCGGGACTAAACACTGGATGGGGTAAATGGATCCTGGAGTGATTCATTTACCCATCTACAACTCATGTGGCGCACAACCAAATACTCCAACACTCCCCCCAAGCTGGTGCATGCAATGCTCAGCTTGGACAAACAGAAAGAAACTTAACTCACGCTACATGACACTACAGACAATATCAACTCAACGTGCACAACTATCAGCTGCTGTCAAGGACGTTGCTTCTCATGTTGTACAAGTGAGGCGAATGAACGAGCTGGAGTGGGAGTCAACTGAATCACCTCGTCGGAGAGCATGTGATCTGTACTGCGCCTGTCAGAGTCACTGCAACTGAAATTGAGTCTCCACCTGGAGAACTCTGGGTCTCTCTCATCTGGAACATAGAATGGTACTCTACTCTGGAGTCCCTATGATACCACATGAAAACCCTTGCCCACATGGCATAGGGAATGATCCTCTATTCCAGAGTCCCTATGGCTCATATGGAAACTCTGGATGAAACAACAACAATGATGGGGACCGTGAAACTGAAGATCGCACACTCGTGCATCTTGAATTGCAGACTCGGAATATGACGTCGAGTCTGAACATTTGACAACCGTAGAGTCTGAACAATCCGACTGGTCTGCAATATACATATACTCCCCCTTTCTCACTTACTGGTCGGAATGACAATCGTCGACCAAGTTTGGAGAAGACAATAAAATGGGGTAAACAAAACCAAATAAGTCGTCACATTTTCGGCTTTTCCTCTTAATGAAAATTTTCTTCTCGCCTATTTCATTTTTTTAACTATCCCCCCTTTTTTCAATTAAACGTTCACCATTTTTTTACGGCTTTGCAAATCTTTTTTTTTTGAAAATCATTTTTTTGCTTATGATCCTTTTTTTGCACATATGCGCACGACTTTTTACTGTACACACCTTTTTTTTAACAGAATAACTCAGCTCAAAAACTAAAGCAGGCCCAAAACTTCTCAACCCTTTTTTGTACGATATCTCTCTTCCTTTTTTTTTACAATTTTCTTAAACCGACAACTTTTTTTTTAAAATGGCTTTTCTCTCTTCTTTTTTTAAAATCAAACGTCCCACTTAGCCTTCCTTTTTTCCGTCATCCCCCCTTTTTTTACAATCATCGGCCCACATGGGCTCGATAGTAGTAAAATAATAATAATAATAATAATAATAATAATAATAATTTTTAATAATAAATAGTACCATCGAGCCCTAGGGTTCCCATCGTGGGAACCTACTGCCGCCTCCCATGAAATGAGAACTGCCGCCAAAGGCAAGGAGCCCGACCAGGAGCGTCGCTGTCAAAGGTTGGGAGCGCCGCCGCCTGCGCCTTTGGTGGAGCATTGAGGGCTTTCCTGGCTCTCTACTCGAGGGAGAGCTACGAGGGGGCGCGAGTCCGGTGAGCCTACGTGAAGGGGTGCGCCATCGTCGCCCGGCGATCTCGGCGCCGTGGAGATCTTCATCGCTAACAAGAAGATACAAGCGGGTCCGTAGATGGGAGGATCCTGGAGTATGCGATGCCGGAGAGGACTGATGCGAAGGGGCTTCGAGTTGCGCAGGGTAGGCTGGAGCCAAATTCCTAAGTAGTACATGGGATTTACTTAAATACCCAGGTTCTACAAAATGTTTTTTTACATAGAAACTACAAAGGTGTCCTGAAAAGTTTTTTTTACCCCGTAACCACAGGAGTGTCGCATCTCCAATATGCGATATATATAGATCTCCCTGGATATGTTCCCCGATAGTTCCAGGAACTTTCTCACATAGCCATGTTGAACATGCGCTATATGATAAACGTTCTGGAACGCTTCCAGTAAGTTTCTCATATAGCGCATGTTTAACATGCACTATGTGAGAAAGTTCCTGGAACTATTCCAGGGAGTTTTTCATATAGCGTATGTTCAACATGCGCCATATGAGGTTCTCTCTGGAACGAATCCATGGTGTTTCTCATATGTCGCATGTTCAACATTCGATATATGAGATAATTCCTAGAAATTGTCAGGCCAGATCTGGAGATAGAAGCTCTTCTTTTGGCCTTTAGTCTTCTTAGGACAAGAGACCAAACAAGACCAAAGATGAACCTTCTCTTCTGCCAGACTGAGACCGTAGCTGTCAATTTATGTGGCTCTTCCTACTCAATTTATGTGCTTCTTTCATGTCGATGAACACACATTCAAAAATGTCTCCACAATCACAAATGTGGGTTATGGATGCACAAACATTCACAAAGGATATATATTGATGCAGAAAGACAATCACACAATTTACGTATATTGAATTATCCACGGATATACACTTTCATTTTTGTATCACATTAACAACTACAAGGTTTACAACTCAACTCTTTCTCCTACGCTGATATGTTATCGTTGAATTACGAGGATGGAAGGGGTAACAAACGGTTCACCTCGTCTATCATGTTGATTTGCGAGGGCCCATCAACGTCTTCGTCAAAGGTTGACATCGGTGGCGGCGTGCGCATGCAGTAAGTGGGTTGTCTTTCTCTGACGTCCAATCCTTGCCTCAATGGTGCCTGCGGCATTGGCATGTCGTCACGTGGTCACTCGGCAACCGGTGTGACGAAGTCTGTCCCTAATTCCGTTCGCGCAAGATCCTCATCTACCGCAGCGGCTGCTTCATGGTCCATGGGTTCCGCTACTGGTTCACACGCCCTTCCCCGAACTCTTCCTCTTCCTCTTCCTCGCCTGGCCTCCGCCTGAGCCACATCAGCATGATCGTCATGTATTGTGATGGCATCTGCAAATTGAAACGACAACTACTGCTCCATTTCCGCCTTTTCTTGTGTCGCAGTCTCACGACATTCCTCGTGCCCAATATCATATATCCGGCTCCACTTGGCGAGCTGCATCCAAAAAAAATACATAGAGGTAAATTTAATGGAAACTTCTTAAAGTAATTTACAACAATGTTTGTCCGAGCACTTACGTTGCTTGCAAAAGTTGCACCTAGTCGTCCAACAAATATTCTGGTAATCGTCCTATACTGTTGGGAAAAAACGAATTGCTTGTATATTCCATGAACCCTAGGCTCTCTTATATAGGAGAGTAGCCTATGGGTAAATTACATAAAGCATACTATGAAGAAAAATAAAATAGAGAACAGTACAGATACTACTCTTATTGTATACGTTAACACTCCCCCTCAAGGTGGAGCATAGATATCAATCATGCTCAGCTTGGAAGCACACTTCTGAAATGGACCTCGTAGCAATGCCTTGGTGAATATGTCTGCAGTTTGATTCTCTTAGGTAACATGAGATGTAGCAATGAATCCTTTCTGAATCATATCACGTATGAAATGACAATCCACCTCAATATGCTTGGTCCGCTCATGGAATGCAGGATTGTTTGCAATAAACAAAGCAGCCTGATTATCACATTCCAAGTTCATAGGAAGTGGTACATCTAAACATAGATCCGTAAGCACAGCTTTCACCCACATCATCTCTGTAGTAGCATGGGCCATAGCCCTATATTCGGATTCAGCACTAGATCTAGCTACCACAGTTTGTTTCTTACTCCTCCATGAGACTAGGGCATCTCCAACATAGACAGCATACCCTGAGGTGGACTTCCTATCCTTGGGACATCCTGCATAGTCTGCATCTGCACATGCTGAGATAGAAATCCCCTTTCCTTTCTTGAATAGCAGACCTGCACCTGGAGAAGATTTGAGATATCTAAGTATCATATGTATTGCATCCATATGCACCTGGCGTGGTTGCTCCATGAACTGGCTCACACGGCTCACTGCAAATAATA
Organism: Ottelia alismoides; assembly: GCA_037367405.1. NCBI lineage: Eukaryota > Viridiplantae > Streptophyta > Magnoliopsida > Alismatales > Hydrocharitaceae > Ottelia > Ottelia alismoides. The sequence goes on from JAZKJV010007649.1 coordinate 319,909, forward strand.
TATCTGGTCTAGTGATCGTTACATACAACAGTTTGCCTACCAGTTCTCTATATCTTCTCCTGTCCACCTCCTCTGTGTTATCTTCATAAAGCTTCATGCTGGGGTCCATTGGTGTCGTAGCAGGTCGACACTCAAGCATACCTGTTTCACTCAACAGATCTGTAACATATTTCCTTTGTGACATGACTAGCCCATAGGAATTTCTGGCAAATTCAAGCCCCAGAAAGTATCTAAGGACCCCAAGATCCTTAGTGACAAACTCACTACCCAGCATTTCTTTCGCCTGCCTTATGCCCTGCTCATCATCTCCTGTAATCAAGATGTCGTCAACATAAACCATAATGACAATGATACCTCTCGCTGTGTTCTGTACAAACAAGGAATGATCAGCATTGGAGCGTTTATATCCTTGTTTCTCGAAGAGATCCGAGAGCTTCTGAAACCATGCTCTGGGGCTCTGCTTAAGTCCATAGATAGCCTTATGCAACCTGCATACTTTGGAGCACTCCCCCTCAACAGCAAAACCAGGTGGCTGTTGCATATACACCTCTTCCTGCAAATCTCCATATAGAAATGCATTCTTCACGTCCAATTGATGGAGCAGCCAGTCTCGAGCAACTGCAACTGACAACAAGATCCTTAGGGTGGAATGACGTGCCACAGGTGAGAATGTGTCAAGATAATCCACCCCACATGTTTGTGTGAAGCCACGTGCCACCAGACGCGCCTTGTACCTGTCAATAGAGCCATCTGCATTTTGCTTCACAGTGAACACCCACTTGCAGCTCACTGGGTTCACATCTGGAGGTATAGAAACCAAAATCCAAGTTCCTCTGGACTGAAGTGCGGCCATTTCTTCTTCCATTGCAAGCCGCCATCTACTATCCTGCAGAGCCTCATGATGATTCCGTGGAATATCTATGGCTGAAAGTGCCATAGCAAACGACCTGAAATCTCCAGATAGCCGCTCAAAAGATACAGAGGCTGATAATGGATATTTGGCACAACTTCTCGTCAACTTCCGTAAAGCAATGAGAATATCCAAATCAGTTGTAGGCTCATCTGGCTCCTGCAACACATCCTGCTCAGAAATGTCGTCAGATCTATCAACATTAATATTCTCATTACATACCATAGGCGAGCTAGTGGACGAGTCATGACCATGAGCTGGTGGAGGAAGCATGCGGGTATAATGGAACGGGAACGGTGAGATAGGCTATTGTGGTGGTGGTGGTGTTGATGATGGCATCTGAGGTGGTAGTGGTGTCATGTATATGGCATCAGGTGGTATAGGTGGAAGCTGTTTGTCTCCAGATGCTGAAAAATACATAACAGATTCAAAAAATGTAACATCTGCACTGATCATATACCGCCGACGCAAAGGATCAAAGCACTTGTACCCCTTTTGAGTTCTGGAGTACCCAACAAAGACACACTTGACAGCCCTAGGAGAGAGCTTGTCAGTACCCAGCGACAACTGATGGACAAACGCAACTGACCCAAACACACGAGTGAGAGTGAACAGATCCTTGTCAGGATAAATAAGTGAGAACGGAATCTGTTCATTCAAGACAGACGAAGTCATACGATTAATTAGGTAACATGCAGTAAGAACTGCATCACCCCAGTAGGAATATGGAACATGACTCTGTATAAGTAGAGATCTAGTAACATCAAGAAGGTGACGGTGTTTTCTTTCAACAATCCCATTCTGTTGAGATGTATGAGCACAAGATGTTTGGTGAATAATTCCTTTTGATGAGTAGTAATTGGCAAGAAAATTAGTGCACAATTCTAAAGCATTGTCACTTCTCACAATTTTCACAGATGTAGAAAAAACATTTTGTATTTTGTTGGGAAAAAGACTTCGTTGTTTATTCAGAAAACCCTAGGCTCTCTTATATAGGGAGAGACCTCAGGGTAAATTACAGAGAGGTCTATAGAAAAGAAAGAAATAACAACAAACTCCATAAATAAATAATAACACTACTAACTATTTCTACACTCCCCCTCAAGGTGGAGCATAGATATCTATCATGCTCAACTTGGACGAACATCTCTGAAATGGTCCTCTGAGCAGTGGCTTGGTAAATATATCTGCAGTCTGATCTCCTGAGCTCACATGTGCAGTAGATATCAATCCTCTCTGGATCAAGTCCCTAGTATAATGGCAGTCAACTTCAATATGTTTGGTCCTTTCATGAAAAGCTGGATTGTTGGCAATGAACAAAGCTGCCTGATTGTCACACTGAAGCTTCATAGGTAGAGGTACCGCTACATGTAGATCTTCTAGTACTGAGCGAACCCACATCATTTCCGTACTGGCTTGAGCCATGGCCCTATACTCGGATTCGGCACTGGACCTTGCCACAACAGTTTGTTTCTTGCTTTTCCAAGAAACCAAAGAGCCTCCAACAAACACTGCAAACCCTGAGGTTGATTTTCGGTCCTTAGGACATCCTGCATAATCTGCATCTGCACATGCTGAGACAGATAAGTCCGTGCCCTTTCTGAATAGCAGCCCTGAACCTGGAGAAGACTTCAGATACCTCAGTATCATGTGTATAGCGTCCATGTGAACCTGTCTTGGCTGCTCCATAAATTGACTCACCCTGCTAACTGCAAATTGGATGTCTGGGCGAGTTATGGTGATGTAGAGGAGTTTGCCCACCATCTCTCTATATCTCCTCTTATCTACTTCATCAGTATCACCATCATACAGCCTCACGCTGGGATCCATAGGAATACTTGATGGTTTGCAACCATCCATGCCCGTCTCAGTCAGGAAGTCTGTAATATACTTCCGTTGGGTCATTACCAAACCCTGTGCATTCCTCGCAAATTCTAACCCCAGGAAGTATCTCAGGGTGCCAAGATCTTTTGTGACAAATTGACGGCCAAGGAATGCCTTCGCCTTTTCTATACCCTGTGCATCATCTCCTGTAACAAGAATATCATCCACATAGACCATAATAACAACCGTACCTGCCGATGACTTCTGAACAAACAATGAGTGATCAGCATTTGACCTCTTGAATCCTTGTTGCTCAATCAGGTTGGACAACTTCTGGAACCATGCTCTGGGGCTCTGTTTGAGACCATATATCGCTTTGTGAAGTCTACAGACCATCTGCTTCTCCCCCTCAGCAGTAAACCCAGGTGGCTGCTGCATGTAGACTTCCTCCTGCAAGTCTCCATACAGAAATGCATTCTTGACATCTAGTTGAGATATACTCCAATCACGGACTACAGCAACAGATAAGAGAATGCGAAGGGTAGAATGTCTCGCCACTGGAGAAAAAGTATCCATGTAATCCACACCGTAGGTTTGCGTAAACCCACGAGCAACCAAGCGTGCTTTATACCTATCCAGGGTTCCATCTGCATGGTATTTGACTGTAAAGACCCATTTGCAGCTCACAACGGATGCATCAGAAGGTGCAGTGACCAAAGACCATGTGCCACGAGACTGCAGGGCCCTCATTTCTTCTTCCATGGCTAATCGCCAGCATTCATTCTGCAAGGCTTCCTGGTATGTCCGTGGTATCTCCACGGAAGACAAAGCTGTGGCAAATCTCTGAAAATCACCTGTGAGACGGTGAAAAGAAACCTGTGAAGCAAACGGATAAGCGGCACATTGCCGCTTTTGTTTCCGAAGAGCAATCGGAACATCAAGACTGTCATCTGCTGTATGAGATGGGCTAGTGTCAGCCTGAACTGAAGGATCCTGCACATGTACCAAACCTGACCCGTCAGTAGTAGTGCCATCTGAACATACCTGAGGCGGGATGATCGGCTGCTGTGTGGTCTGAGCAGGACCTGACCGGCGCGTATAGAATTTCGGTAACGGTGATATGATAGGCCGTGGATTGGGTGGAGGTGGAGGAGGTGGTGGAGGTGGTGGAGGTGGTGCTGGCGTGGAGACAGACAAAGGGGAAGACTCAGATGTACTCAATGTAGGTGGTGGAGGAACATAGATCTCATCAGTGGTAGTGGATGGAACCATTCGGTCACCTGCAGGAGAGAAATACATGACAGACTCAAAGAAAGTGACATCGGCACTCACAAAGTATCTCTGAGTTGTGGGATCATAACACCGGTAGCCCTTCTGAGTTCTGGAGTAACCAACAAAGACGCACTTGACTGCTCTAGGAGAGAGTTTGTCAAGTCCGGGGGATAGACGATGCACAAAAGCAACAGTGCCAAAGACACGTGGAGTTAGTGAGAATAACTCCCTGTCTGGAAAAATAATGGACATAGGTATCTTTTCACCAAGGACAGAGGATGGCATACGGTTGACTAGATAACAAGCAGTAAGGACAGCATCACCCCAGAAAGAAATAGGGGCACAACTCTGAATCAACAATGTACGAGTAATATCTAAGAGATGGCGATGCTTCCTTTCCGCGACACCATTTTGTTGTGAGGTATATGCACAGGTGGTTTGGTGAATAATGCCCTTTGATGACAGGAATTGTGACAGTAAGCGTGTACAAAATTCAAGAGCATTATCAGTCCGAACATATTTGACATTTGCAGAAAAGACATTGAACACTTCATTAATCAAGTTTTTGATCACATTTCCTGCTTCGGATTTATTTTTCAAGAGAAAGACCCACGACACACGAGAGAAATCATCCACTACCACAAGATAAAACCTGTGTCCCTGATGATCGGGAACACGACTCGGACCCCATATATCTATATGTAACAACTCAAAAGGGGAGCTACTGCTCCGACTCAGACGACGTGGGAAGCTCGACCTGTGATGCTTTCCCAACTGACACGCTTCACATTGAAACGAAGAACTAGGAGAGATCTGAGGCAAAAGATGCCGCATTTTCTGAAGCGGAAGGTGACCAAATCGGAGGTGCCAAATGTACGGAGAGACTGGTCCAGCCGAATGAGAGGAGACACCAGCATATGAATCCCGGACCAACCTATATAAACCATTCTGCTCAGAGCCACAGCCAATCACCTTGCCCGTGAGTATGTCCTGAAAAATGAGAGAAGACGGGTCAAATATGGCACGACAGTTCAAATCCTTCGTAATCTGACTAATAGATAGCAAGTTCATTGAGAACTCAGGAGCATGCAGAACATTCTGTAAATGCAAAGTGGAGGACAGGAAAACCTCCCCCTGTCCAATAAGGGGCGAATGGGTACCATCTGCTATCTGTACTGAACGTCCGGGAGGAATGTCCCTGTACGCCTGTAATCTTCCTCTATCTCGGCAGAGATGATGTGTGGCTCCAGAATCAATAATCCAGTCGGATATATCATGAGATGTAGTAGATCTACCTGAGGAGCTTGCGGCTGCGGAAGAACTGGCAGAGGCAGTGGTAGCAATGTCTGAGGAACCACCAGGCGAATCACCAGAAGCATGTGGCATAATCTCTCGGAGACGGGCGACAAGTTCGTCAAATCGACTATCTGCAGTAGAGGTCAGTGGAGACTGAGAGTGCTCTGCAATGCGGGCTGATGCTGGAAATCCATGCTTCAAATAGCATGTCTCCTCCGAGTGTCCTGTGCGACGACAATAGGAGCATGTCTGACTAAAACGACCACCCCTCCCCTGGGGTCCACGGCCACGTCCACGACCACGACCAGATGGTGGTCCACCTCTCCCACGCGAGACTGCCATCGCTGAAGGGGGTGGAGTAGAAGAACTGGAGGAGACTGGAATGCGGCTAAGCCGTCTGTAAACATCCTCAACTGGAGGAATAACTGCATCTGCGAGAATCTGAGATCGAGCTGCATCGTACTCTGGGTCAAGGGCCGCAAGAAGAACACCAACCATGGTGGCGTTTCGAAACGCCTTCTGCTGCTCAGGAGTTGCAGTCAGAGGGATGATACTATATAACTTCTCGAACATCCCTCTTAGGGATGTATAAAGAGAATGGAGAGGTCTGCCGCTCTGCTTCATTGTGAATATGTCGTGCTGAAGCTGCAACATCTTCGTCTCATTTCGCACTTGCGAATATGTAGCGGCAAGAATTTCCCACATTGCCTTAGCAGTGGGCTGATGGAGGACGTCGTTGGCAATCTCCATCGTTAAGGTGCCGGACAACCAGACCTTTGCATAGGAATCATCAGCCTCCCATGAGGCATAGATCCCAGTCTTCTCCGCGGGCTCATCCTCGGTAAGAATATGTTTCTTACCATTCGACTTCATAAGGCTCATGAACTGCATAGCCCAGAGCTCGTAATTAGACCCGTCCATTTTGACTATTGGCGCAGGACCTTTGAATGCGCCGGTGGAGGGCATATCAACTTTTGATTCTGACATACTGCCGCTTGGAGAAGAACTAGGATATGTAGACGTAATGCTGGATGTCTACACAAACTGCATCGGATTTGAGTGCGTATGTAGACGTTACGCACTCAAATCCATAGAATAGATGTGGAAGAAACTAGGGCACGCCTAACAAGAGGCTTACAGCCCTTGAATCGCCTCGAGAACGATGTCTATGGACCGCTGGAGGCCACTGGGAGGCCTACGGCGGCAGATGGGGTTGCCGCTGGGGCTGGTGGTCGCCGCTAGAGCGGCTAGGTGCCGCTGGAAGAGGCTGCGGGACCACTGGGGAGGACGGCTGGGCGCCGCTGGCGGCTGGCTGCCGCTGGGGAGGGCGCTGGGAGCCGATGGAAGCCGCCGGCAGCGGCTAGAAGAAAGGAGAAGGGAGGGGCGGCGGGTGGGGAAAGGAAGGAGAGCCCTAAGGCGGCTCTGATACCATGTTGGGAAAAAGACTTCGTTGTTTATTCAGAAAACCCTAGGCTCTCTTATATAGGGAGAGACCTCAGGGTAAATTACAGAGAGGTCTATAGAAAAGAAAGAAATAACAACAAACTCCATAAATAAATAATAACACTACTAACTATTTCTACATATTTCATTCAGGAAATGGATAATTATATTTCCGGCTTCAGATTTATTTTTCATCAGAAACACCCATGACACTCTAGAAAAATCATCCACAAACACAATATAAAATCTGTGTCCCTGATGATCAGGTACACGACTTGGACCCCAGACATCAACATGAAATAACTCAAACTTGGAGGTACTATTCCGACCAGGACGACTGGGAAAGGATGACCTGTGATGCTTTCCAACTGACATGCCTCACACTGAATAGATGTGTGAGGAAGACTATAAGGCAATACATGACGCAACTTCTGAAGCGGTAAATGACCAAAACGCAGATGCCACAGTAAAGGAGATACTTGGCCAGAAGGAGAGGATGTGGTTCCAGCAAATGGGGTCTGATTCAGGCGATAGAGGCCTCCTTGCTCATAGCCACGACCAATCACGTTGCCCGTATGGATGTCCTGAAAAATCAAAGAAGATGGATCAAAAATTGCCCGACAATGGAGATCCTTCGTAATCTGACTAATGGACAATAGATTCATTGAAAAATCAGGTTCATGTAGCACATTCTTGAGCTGCATAGACGATGTCAGTCTAATCTCCCCCTGACCAGTGATGGGGGAATGTGTGCCATTTGCAATGACTACTGTCCGTCCTGGAGGGATCTGAGTGTATCCTGTAAGTAGACTCTGGTCGCCACATAGGTGATGTGTAGCGCCTGAGTCCATAATCCATGGCAATGTATCAGAACTACTACTGTGAAGTGCAAGTATACTACCTGAAGCACTGGTAGACGCGGAGGCAGAAGCAGCAGCATCAGGATGACTCTCTGTAGTCGGTGCTGGACCAGATGGTGGAATAATGCCCCTCAGACGGGCTACTAGATCATCAAATCGTTGGTCCAAGGTAGCAGCAGATGGGGGCTTTATCTGCTCAGCAGCTCGTGCGGATGCAGGAAATCCATGCTTTGAATAGCATGTATCTTCATTGTGTCCGACTCGGTGACAATATGTGCATGTTGGCCTAGTGCGGCCACTCCTTCCACGAGGTCCACGTCCACGGCCCTGGTGATGAAATCCGCGACCTCTGTTTGCCGCCACGGCTGAGGAATTCTGACTTACAGCTGCTGAAGGAACTGTGATCCTACTCAATCTATGAAAAGCTTCCTCCATGGGAGGAATAGTCGAGTCTGCCAAAATCTGAGACCGTGCTGCCTCATACTCTGGATCAAGTGCAGCGAGGAACACGCCCACCATCGTCGCATTCCTGTATGTCTTCTGCTGTTCTGGCGTGGCAGTAAGAGGCATGAAGCTATAGAGCTTCTCGAACATCCCTCTCAGTGATGTGTAGAGAGAATGTAAAGGACGACCATTCTGCTTTATTGTGAATATATCATGTTGAAGTTGCAAAATCTTTGTTTCGTTCTTCGCCTGAGAATATGTTGCCGTCAGAATATCCCACATGTCCTTAGCTGTGGGTTGATGTAGGATGTCATTGGCAATTTCAATAGCTAATGTACCAGATAGCCAAACCTTGGCATATGCATCATCGGCCTCCCATGAGGCATGGACTCCAGTCTTCTCTGCAGGCTCAGGTTCGGTAAGAATGTGCTTCTTACCTGTAGACTTCATCATACTCATGAACTGCATTGCCCACAGTTCATAGTTAGTACCATCTATCTTGACAATGGGCGCTGGACCACGAAAGGCGCCAATAGACGGGGTATCAGCCTTGCTTTCTGACATACTGGAGATGGAAGACTGGAGCGATTGACAGGAGATGAGCTTCGTCTACAATGACATAGACGGGATTAGTTGCATGTGTAGACCTCAAGCAACTATCCCCATGAATATGCGCGTGCTACGGTCTTCACACGCGCAAATAATCACGAAGATGCACGCAAACAGTAGACTGGCGCACAGATGATCACGCGCAGGGGAGCACGGTTACGCGCAGGCAGGAGCACGCTACGTGCGTGTGCAACTAGGGCACGCACGCAAGTACTGCAAGAAGAAGTTGCGCAGGGGCGCGCGTGTATGCACGATCACACCTTCAAGCTTGGGCGCGAAGAGGTGCAAGCGTGGGCATGCGCAAGTGATGCGCTTACGTGCAGAACTGGCTAGCAGACCTCTGCAGGGCTACACGCTAGGCTGGCGATGCGCGTCGCGCAGGTCTCGCGCGTGAAGCACCGCAGCGAGGGCGAAGGCGTGCAGGGCTGGCGATGCGCTAGGGCCGTAGCACTGCCGCGATTGGAGAGGAAGACCTGCGCAGGAGATCGGGGTGGGCGGCGCCGAGTAGAGAGAGTAGGGAGAGAGAGAAGAAGAGAGAGGCCGACGGGTGGGGTGGGTTAGGGTTAGGGTTTCGAGAACTCCGGTCTAGGACCGTCGCTCTGATACCATGTTGGGAAAAAACGAATTGCTTGTATATTCCATGAACCCTAGGCTCTCTTATATAGGAGAGTAGCCTATGGGTAAATTACATAAAGCATACTACGAAGAAAAACAAAATAGAGAACAGTACAGATACTAGTCTTATTGTATACATTAACATATACCATTGCTCGTAGGCAGGCGTCGCGAAGATCCCATTGGACCGATCGATATCAACGACTCTATCTTCTCGCTCATCCCATTGGCTTATATACAACCAGTATTTCACGCTCCAATCCACATGCACCTTCCCCCTCAAGTCGATTGCATGGAGGTTCTGAAAGGTAAAGTAACGGCGTGGAATGTCCTGACGGCCGCCAAATTGTCTCAAGAATCGGTCGTGGAAGTAATACTCCACAATGTGGAAGTATATCAACGGTACACGCGCCCTCCAAATGCGATCGCCTTCAAGACAGTTGGCAGGGAGACTTGTGCAGATGTCTTCGGTATACGACGTCCACAATACTTGAATGGCAAAATTGTATTTAGATCAATAATTTTTTTTGGTTGAAATTGAAACAATTTGTGGATGTAAAATTACCTGCTCGGGTGATTGCATGTCAAAAGCGTCCCAGTATGGTCTCACTACGTGTGTAGACTGTCGACGATGGGCAAACATCGTTGCCCAACGAACTCCTAACGGGCGCCCGTGCCATTGTCTGCCTTCCCTCACAACTGGAGCGATGTGGGGGGACTGCTCCCATGCTCATAGCTGAAGCAGTATGACCCAGCCTCCAATCTCCTCGGTCGCCATATCCGCTGCTAAACAGAGGTGTCTATATAGATACACAAGTACGGCGGATCCCCAGCTTAATGTCCTAGAGTACTCCAGATCATGCAGATGTGGTAGTGCAATAAGGGAAACCAACGATCCTGATTTGTCCGTGAACTCCACCAAGCAAGTGCAAGATGTACGCTCGAGCATGTCTCTGTAAGACCACCTCGTCTGCATCTTCTGGCAAGTCTGCAAAATGGGTGAATAACTAACTTGCTAACACCCTGCTGCCAACGATTTCTGATGGAAGTGGCCTTACACACAACAGTTTCTCGCAAGTATCCGCCCATGTGGCTCTAGGTGTAGTCTCCCCATTAACCACAGGTCAATCAATTCGTAGCCCCATGATGAATGTGACGTCCTGCAAGGTGATGGACATCTCTCCACTAGTCATGTGGAAAGTGTGCGTCTCGGGCCTCCAGCTTTCAAGCAACGCCGTTACCAAATGCCAATCTAGCGTGATGAATTCCAGCTTAGAAATGCATCCAAAGCCCGCTTGAGCTACATACGGTTGGAGTCGATCATCCAAAGGAATCCGGCGAACATGTGTCTCCCGTCGTCGACAACGCAACCATGAAGATTCCTACAAGATAATTGATATAAGGAAAACGAGTAAAGAAAATAATAATAAAAAAGACTTACATCGCCAGCCCAGACACGACGAGAACGATGTCACTCCTTAAGATTCAAAACGGATGGGTTAAGTAGGCCGGGAACCATCTGCAATTTTAAAAATTCAATGTTAGAATATACAATGTAAAAAACAAGAATATACGATAAGAGTAATTATGCTGCAAATTCAAGGAAAAATAAGCAAACTTACTCAAAACAGGACATTTGCGTTTGTTGTGACCTATGCCAACACAATTACTACATTTATTCTTATTCCTTCCCATCGTCGGTGCATTAGACGTGGATACTTGTGAATCCCTTGCGGTTTTATTGGGACATCCACGGTGTGTGTGACCCAGTATCCCACAAAACGAATAAGTATTGTGGTAAATCACATCTCTAACATCCATTTCATTATGAATTCTTGTTGTGCGTGGTCGACCTTTGCCGCGCTTACGATTTGGGTCAGGACGTAATTCTGGATAGTCCAAAGGAGCCCATGTTTCCCGATCACCGATGGAGAAAAATTTCTTTGCATAAACTTCCAGCTGGTGTTGCCACGTGTACCACTCTCCAACATAGGAATCCACTTCCGCTCGACGTTTTGAAATGACCGCAATGACGTGGGAACATGGGATACAGAAAAGTTGCCACTTATTACATGTGCATTTCCGTTGGAGCAAATTTAGCGTGTATTGTTTGCGAATAATATCCGGCTGTATTTGTATTTGAGTTATTATGTGCCCGTTCGCAGCTGTACTCCAACGGTTCTACTCTGTGGATGCATAATGCGTGGGTTTGCGGCCGGCAGCAATGGCTGCGCTTGCCTTTTCAGCATGTTGGTTAAAGTATAGTACACAATTATAAAAAGTCTTCTCGATCAACGCAGAGATTGGCAAGCAACGAGCATCTTTGAGAACTGCATTGTAGCTTTCGTTCAAATTTGTAGTCATCTGACCAAACCTAAAACCACCATCGTAAGCCAAGGTCCATTGCTCACGACAACAATCATGAGTTGAAAACCATCTACCTGCTTCATTATTCCACTCTTGTCATTTCCTCATGAAGTACGCGAACTTTATAGTAGTCGTTTGTAATGCTGCTACTTGAACCAGGGCTTTCATTGAGCCGTTTTTGAAAACGCTATTGAAGTTGCTCGCGACGTACCTTGTACAAAACCGCCAATATGCAAAGGGTTCTAATAAGTCCACGTCAGCATCTTTCATAGCGGATTTTATTCCAGAATTCCGGTCGGAAATGATACATATTGGCCTAGCTCGCATGCCGATTACCTTGATATGTACCAACGATAGAAACTACTTCCATGAAGGACTGGATTCCTCGTCAACAATTCCGAATGCAAGGGGAACAATATGTTTATCCCCGTCAATCCCGCAAGCAATGAGCAATTTTTGTTTGTACTTCCCGTACAAATGGGTCCCATCAATACTAATCAAAGGGCGACAATATTTGAAGCCTCAATTGAAGGTCCAAATGCCCAAAAGAATCGTTCAAATCTACGGCAATGCGGTTTCCAGGGATCAGGATGGTCGCTGTATTCAATATCAATTTCAATCCCAAGAATAGCAGACTTCATTGCATGCAATAGATAAGGCATTTCAGCGTATGACTTCTTCCAGTCATCAAATACAATTCCGATTGCCTTCCTCCGACATCCCAATCCCTTTTCTTTGTAACCCAGTAGTTGTACATCTCGTGGATGTGAGTTTTACAACTCGAAACACGAACATTAGGGTCATCGCTAACAAGAGTTAGCAACGATCTGGACATGAATTTGTAGTCCAACTGAGGGTGATCCTGATTAACTGTTGGGTTTATACAAGTGTGTGCCCCAACAACCTTGGAGATCACCCACAGTCCATCAAAATTTCTAAACTATCCTCGTAAATACCAAATACATCCATTCGATCTCTGTGTGCAAAAAGCCGACCATATCAAGATGGTGGATTCCTTGACAATGAAGTCATAATGTGCCAGAATGTGATACTTCTTTACAACGTAAATCAAATCTTCCCTACTTTTGAAGGTTCTACCCTTGCGTATTTCGTCAACGACACCATCAAGTCGAGACTTCTTACGAATGTCGTCTTCATAGGTTGAACGAGTATTTGATCCTCTAACCCCAAAAAGGGTATACGGGGAACGATAGGCTGCGTGCTTTGTTCATCAGCTGGGATCTCCTCGTCTACCGCATCATCGTCGACATTCCAATCGCTACCTTCTTCCAGGTCATCATTTGATCCCCAAGGGATGAAATCATCCAAAGCGTGATTAACCTCTCGCATCAACGAGTCACTCATCCACCATTCTTGATCCGTACATGGTTATGTTATAGGCACATCAGTGTCAAAGGAGGGTTCCATGTTAGGGACAACTGTTGGTTGTATGCTAGGGAAGATTGTTGGTGGTGTGTTACGGATAACTGTTGGTTGTGTACTCAGGATAACGGATGGTCTCGTGGTATCGACAACATTGGGGACTTCGCTCTCTGAGACATCTTCAACAATAATGTCAGTAGGCATTGATTTCCCAATTGTCCGAGCATACACAAAAACTCTCTGCACATCATCATCATCGACTATAGAGGAAAATGACGGTTCTTCCCCTGGGCCTCGAGGGATGCGATGTAGCAATCTGATTTTTTGACTATTGGCACCCAGGTTGAACTTGCGGTAAACCGAGTTCAAAATCTCATCGAACATCGTATTAGGCATTAATCCAAACCCCCGTACGTTGGTCGTCGAACCGCCAATAAACGTACCCTTCAAATGAAACATACAATACAACGCCTCCATTCCGACCTAATACGTGACACGACATACAAGTAAAAAAATACATTCATGAAATAAAGAATCATATGCATATTATACAATCAACAATCTCAAAATTTTTTTTACCAAGTCCCAATGTATGGAAGAACGGCTAAGCCCTAGTGGGAGGCAATGGAAGCTAGGACGGTACCGACCAAAGAAGATACGGAAAAGGAGTTCTTCGTGCACCTAGGACTGATAAAAAATGAGGTTTGTCGGAGTGGGGGAGGCCGAGGATGGTGGGTGCCACAGGGGGGATCGCGGGCGCAACTGCTTGAGAAGGGAGTTCGGACTTCACGTGGGGAGCCCGAATGTCGTGTGCGACTTTTATTTAGCCCTGATATCGCATATTGGATATGCGCTATACATATCGCATATTGGAGATGCGACACTCCTGTGGTTACGGGGTAAAAAAAACTTTTCAGGTGTCGCATGTTGAACATGCGACACCTTTGTAGTTTCTATGTAAAAAATTATTTTGTAGAACCTGGGTATTTAAGTAAATCCCTGGTACTACTTAGGAATTTGGTTCGGGTAGGCTGTAGGGACTACTGCCGCCATGCACGCGGAGGAGAAGAGGCTACATCATTGCACGCAAGGAGGAGCCCTAAAAGGGCGTCCACTGCTGGAGGGAGGAGAGGCGACTCCATCGAGTTGGTGCCCTAGCGCATAAGGCTTGGACGAGAAAACATCGCTTTGTGATCATGAAGGTGACGCGAGGAGCTGTGAGAGCTCGCTTGGAGGATCACACTTCTGGAGATGGATGAGGGCAGTAAAGGCTTCGACAGATCGTTCGATCGATGAGGAGGAAAGACCGCTGCCGCCTAAGTATTAGGGTTCCAAAAAAAATTGGAACTCGAACAGACTCAGAAAAAACGAAACCCTAGCAATGATAGCATGATGCTGAATGATGCCGTGTAGAAATTGAACAAACTCATATGTAAATCTTCATCAAATTCGACTCTCGAAAAATACATAAAAAATTCAAGAACAAATATTCGAGAATCGAACCCGTTCTGATACCATGTTAGGAAATAAGAATGCAGAAGCGAAAATGATAAACACAGCATAAGAACATAAATATAAATATGGAAGAACAAGTTTTTTACATGGAACCCTATTCTTTAAGAGCGGGATGAAACCATGGGAGTAGGCCTCAAAGGGCCATATGTTGCATTCAACTTTCTCAATGGATACATGAGGTCTGGGGCTCCTTATATAGCCTCCACAAAACCTCCAAGTCCCACCACTGGTAGATGTGAGACTAAACACTGGATGGGGTAAATGGATCATGGAGTGATCCATTTATCCATCTACAACTCTTATCGCGTACAACCAAATACTCCAACAGGGGAGGTCTTGGAGGTGCTAAATGAGTTCAGGGAGGGAAACTGTGGCTTCTAGAATGTCAATCGGGCTATGTTCCTCCTCCCCAAGGAGACACCATTGATGGTGGAGGATTTCAGGCCTATTGTGCTTTCCAACACGCTCTACCTGTTAGAGTAACTTTATTTTGTAGTCTTTGTTTGCCCTCTTTATGTAAATTACCCATAGAGCTTTTCTCCTATATAAGAGAGCTCTAGGGTTAATGGTAATGCATCTTATTCATTCCTTTCAACATGGTATCGGAGCGACGGTCCTAGGCCGGGGTTCTTGAACCCTAACCCTACCCCACCCGCCGCCCTTCTCTCTCTCCTTCTATCTCGAGATTTGCGCCACACTCCTGGGCGCCATTGCCATCGCGCCCTGTGCGCGAGCCCTATGCGAGCCCTCTGCCCATCGCCTGGCGCCCTAAGTATCGCCTGAAGTCTGCAAACGCCTGAAGCCTGGCGATTTACGCGAGTCACTGAGTCGCCCTAAGTCTGCCTAGCGACCCCATCTCGCCATCTCAATCGCCTGGCGACGCCATCTCAATCGCCTGGCGCCCTAATACAATCGCCATCTCAATCTCCTGGCGATCATCCGAAGTCTTGGCATGCCATCTCAATCGCCTGGCACCATCTCAATCGCCATCTCATCCGAAGTCTGCAATCTGTATCGCTATCCCTGATCGAATTCGCCTGTAGCGCCATCACATGAAGTCTGTAGCGTGCCTTTTTTGCCTGTAGCGTGATTCATATGCAAGAAGTCCTGTGCAAGTCAGCGTGCCTGTGCAACTCAGCGTGCCTGTAGCGTGCCTTCCTCTGCAAGTCCTGTGCACGCAAGTCATGTGCGTGTGCACTATATGCCCTAGCCGTGCTTCCTTGAATGCACATGTTCTGTGCGTGTGTCCGCGTTGAGTCTATGTACGCGTAGACATTGTCATCTGATTGTGTAACCCCAGTTACAGGTTATTGTTATCGTCATGTCAGACAACAAGGTAGATTCTTCATCTGTGGGTGCCTTCAAAGGTACCGCACCCATTGCCTTTACTACGTGTTACAAGGCGGATCTATCAGAATGGATCGTGGATTCAGGTGCATCACACCATCTCTGTGGTGACAGAGGTCAGTTTAGTGTCTTTCATCCTGCTCAATCTGAACAATCAGTGGTGATAGCTGATGGTACATATTCCCCTATTACTGGTCAGGGGGAGGTGCAGTTAACTCCTACCTTGAGACTGTCCAATGTTCTCTATGCACCAAAGTTTTCGATGAATTTGCTGTCTATTAGTCAACTCACCAAAGATTTACATTGCCGTGCTATATTTGACCCATCTACTCTTGTGTTTCAAGACATATTAACGGGCGGAGTGATTGGGACTGGCCGTGAGCAAGGGGGTCTTTATAGACTGGTGAAATCTTCTTATGCTGGTGTCTCTCCTATGAGGGCTGGATCAGTGTCACCCTACACTTGGCATCTTCGATTTGGCCATCTTCCGTTGCAAAAGATGGTCCATATTCTTCCACAAATTTCTCCCAAGTCTAATTTTTAGTGTGAGGCATGCCAACTTGGCAAACATCACAGGTCGTCTTTTCCGAGTCGTATAGGACCAAGTCATCATGGTCTATTTGAGCTGCTACATTTTGATATCTGGGGTCCCAGTCGTGTCCCTGATCTTCAAGGGCACAGGTTTTATCTTGTTGCTGTCGATGATTTCTCTAGACTATCTTGGGTCTTTCTTCTTAAAAATAAATCTGATGCTGGTCATGTTATTCAGTCTTTCCTCATTGAAATAGAAAATATTTTCTCTGCTAAAGTGAAGTACACACGGTCTGACAATGCTCTAGAGTTGTGCAGTACCCAATTGTCCAAATTTCTGATGTCTCACGGGATTGTGCATCAGACGTCGTGTGCTTATACCTCCCAACAGAATGGGGTGGCTGAACGGAAGCATCGTCATTTGTTGGATATGACCAGAACTCTTTTGATTCAGAGCCGTGCCCCTCACTCCTATTGGGGGGATGCGGTTCTCACTGCCTGTTATCTTCTTAATCGTATGCCTTCGACAGTGTTAGGGGAGAAGATTCCGTTCTTGACTGCGTTTCCCGAGAAGGATCTTTTCTCCCTAACACCACGTGTTTTTGGGTCTGTTGCATTTGTTCATTGTTTTTCTCCTGGTCTTCACAAGCTCTCTCCCAGAGCTGTCAAATGTGTTTTTGTGGGTTATTCCAAAACCCAGAAGGGATATCGGTGTTTTGATCCAGTGAAACGAAGGTACTACGTCAGTGCAGATGTCACTTTTTTTGAGTCCATTATGTATTTTTCTCCTACAGGTGACAGACTCACTCACTCAGAGGAAGGGGATGACATCTATGTGCCGCCTCCACCTCCATCTGTTCCATGCTCTAATCTACCACCACAGTTTTCTCCACCACCACAGTCTTCTCCACCACCGTCTGCTCCACCACCACCACAGTCTACACCACCGCCACCACCAGCTATTGTTCATTATCCTCAGGTCTATCAGCGACGGCCCTCTGCTCATGTGCCTCCTCCATCATCCAGCACGCCCGAGGTATGCACTGATCATTTGAGTTCTACTGATGGCACAGGTGACTCGAATGCGCAGACGGATGTACAGGGTACTGATGGTACTGTCACTCCTCCAGTTGATGACCTACATATACCTATTGCTCATAGACGGCAGAAGCGTGCTCGGACAATGAATCCCAAATATGGGATGGATTTTTGCTCTCAGGCGTCGTTGGAGCGTTTGTCCCCGGACTTTCGCAAGTTTGTTATTGGGTTATCGGCAGTACACATCCCACGGTCTTATCAGGAGGCCCTACAGAGCAGCCCGTGGCGTTTAGCTATGGAAGAGGAAATGGCAGCGTTGCAGTCACGTGGTACGTGGAGTGTTGTGCATCCTCCACCAGGTGCGTCCATTGTTGGAAGCAAATGGGTTTTTACTGTTAAGGATCGGGCAGATGGTACGATTGATAGATACAAAGCCAGGTTGGTTGCTCGAGGGTTCACCCAAACATATGGGGTGGACTATCAGAAGATGTTTTCTCCAGTAGCCCGTCATTCTACCTTACGGATTCTCATTGCAGTTGCTGTTGTCCGAGACTGGCCCCTATTTCATCTTGATGTCACGAACGCCTTGTATGGTGACTTGCAGGAAGAGGTCTATATGCAGCAGCCGCCAGGGTTTGCTGCTGAGGGGGAGTCTAGTATGGTGTGTCGTCTCCATAAGGCCATATATGGCCTGAAGCAGAGTCCACGAGCTTGGTTTCAGAAGCTCTCGGAGTTGATTGAACAGAAGGGCTTCGTCAGATCTACAACAGATTATACTCTCTTTGTAAAGAGAGATCAGCGAGGTACTGTGATCATCTTAGTGTATGTTGATGATATTGTTATTATAGGCAGTAATGAGCAGGGCATTCAAGCAGCCAAGGAGTTTCTTGGCAAGCAGTTCGTTATGAAGGATTTGGGTACACTTCGCCATTTTTTGGGGCTGGAGTTTGCACGGAACAAGCAAGGTATGGTAATGACACAAAAGAAGTATGTTACGGATCTCTTATCTGAGACAGGTATGGCAGGGTGTAGACCAGCTGCTACTCCTATGGATTCTAATGTCAAACTTTATGATGATGACTCTGAGGAGGTAGACAAGAGACGATATAGAGAGCTAGTGGGAAAGCTCTTGTATGTCACTATTACCCGACCGGATATAGCCTTTGCGGTTAATAGGGTAAGTCAATTCATGGAGCAACCCAGGCAGGCTCACATGAATGCTGTTTTTATGATCTTGAGATATCTGAAGTCGTCTCCAGGTACTGGTCTTCTGTATAGAAGAGATACCTCTATATCCATCACAGGTTATGCTGATGCAGACTATGCTGGATGTCCTAGTGATAGAAAGTCAACTTCAGGCTTTATTGTATTTATTGGCACCTCACCAGTAGCTTGGAAGAGTAAGAAGCAAACTGTGGTGGCTCGATCCAGTGCAGAGTCAGAATATAGGGCAATGGCCCAAGGTAGTGCTGAGATGATGTGGGTTAAATCCGTTTTGACTGATTTAACCATTGATGTTCCTCTTCCCATGCATTTGAAATGTGATAATCAAGCAACCCTGTTCATAGCCAATAATCCAACCTTCCATGAGAGGACGAAGCACATTGAAGTGGATTGCCATTATACACGGGACTTAATTAAAAAAGAACTTATTTCAACTTCTCATGTATCATCAGGAGAACAGGTTGCAGACATGTTCACCAAGGCCCTTGCTAGGGGTCCATTTCATCTTTGTTGTTCCAAGCTGAGCATGTTGGATATATATGCTCCAGCTTGAGGGGGAGTGTTAGAGTAACTTTATTTTGTAGTCTTTGTTTGTCCTCTTTATGTAAATTACCCATAGAGCTTTTCTCCTATATAAGAGAGCTCTAGGGTTAATGGTAATGCATCTTATTCATTCCCTTCAACACTACCTCATAGTGGTTAAGATTCCGGCGAATCGTCTCAAGGTCGTTTTGTAGTTTTGTACTATGTGGTGCTGTAGGGGCAGCCGACTTTCATTCCGGGACGTCAGCTGGCGAAGGGCTTGATGACGGTGTCGAAGATTTGCGGGAATGGAAGCGATAGAAGACGAAGGGGATCCTTTGGAAGATTGATTTTGCCGAAGCATATGATTGTGTTGATTGGAGATTCCTATGGGCGTCTTTGCGACGGAGAGTATTCCTAAAGGTTTGGATTTAGTGGGTGAAGAGGTGCGTCACTACCTCCTACTTGATCCTTGTGAATGACAAGCTGGAGGGGTTTTTTTCAGCTACAACACGGTGTTCGTCAGGGGTGCCCATTGGCTCCTATGCTTTTTGTGTTGGTGGCGGATGCTTTGGCGGTTCTTTTTAGGAAAGCTGTGGAGGCAGGATGGTGTGAGGGTTTTCGGGTGGGAGACATTTCTATCCCTTCACTTCGGTATGCAGACGATACAATCCTATTCCTTGGGGGCTCAGAGGTTCGAGCTGCAATGCACCACGATTGGTTGAGATATTCAACGATCTCTCAGGAGGTGTGATAAACAAGCACAAGTCGGTGGTCATTCCTTTTGAGTTGGATGAGGTGGAACGCTCCAGAATTGCACAATCGACAGGGTGCCCCATGGGGGAGATTCCTATCTCCTACTTGGGGTTGCCTTTGGTTGCTGGAAAGTTAAAAGAGTCAGACTGGGACTCGATGGTGCACAGAATGGAGCAGGAACTGGTTGGGTGGAAGGCGATCACCTTATCCAGGGGGAAACCTGATTCTTCTGAAGGATGTGCTCTTGACCATCCTAATCTTCTTCTACTCCACTGATCCACTCGGCTAATGCCAATGGGGTTAAATGAAAGATTGAGGCTTTGATGAGGAGATTCTTTTGGTCGGATGGGAAGTAGCAGAGGTCCGGTTTGCACTTGGTGAGCTTGGATGAAGTGATGAAAATGCATGCTGACGGTGGTCTTGGGGTTCATGATGTTTGAGTGCATCAACAAGGCCTTGTTGGCTAAGTGGGTGATTCAGATTTGAGGATCTTCGACCTCGCTTGCAGCCAAGCTTCTGAGGAAGTTTTATGACATCAAGGGTGAGTTAGTGGCTGGGATGATGAGGTTTGAGTTGCCACTTTGGGTCGGGATCCGTGCGAACCTTCGTTATCGTCAAGGCTCCAACCTAAGGTGGGGGATGACCATGTATTCAGATTCTGGCAGGATGATTGGACGGGGAGGGAGCGCTTGCTAGTAGGTTCCCGCGACTTTTTGCTTTAGTGGCATTGAAGGAAGCCCTTCCCTGGCAGGTGGCGGATTCCAGTATATGGTCGTCATCTTTTCTGTCGGATCTCTCGGAACATTATCTAGAGGAGTATGTTAGGTTGTAGTTAGAGATTCCACCGTCGGAGTTCTTCACGTTGGACGCCGATCATTTTGAATGGAGGGGTGCGAGATTCTCAGTTAAGAAAGCGTATGAGGAGATGAGGAGATTGGGAGTTGTGCAGGATATGGAGTTTTGACAGGACATGATGGTGGTTTTGGCAGCCAAGATCCCGTGCAGAGGTAAGATTTTCTTGTGGTGTCTGAGAAGAGACCGCCTTTGTGATAAAGCGAGGAGAGGGAGGATGTTTGGTTTGGAGGACACGCTGTGCGACAGGTGCGAGACGTTGGTTGAGTACGCGTATCACCTATTTTTCAAATGCCCTGCGTTGGTGCAGCTCGGTTCGTGCGTGGGCACCATCTCCACGGATGACTATTCCAAGCCGTTTGCTGTGCTTTGGGCCATCTGGATAGGACGGAATGATCAGATCTTTAATAATCATAGGTTTTATTAAGAGATGTCGTGTCTCATTGTAATGCATTTTTTAGTTATTGGGCCTCAAGGTAATGTACTTTAAGCTTTTTTCAATAAAATAGTAGCTGCGGTGACCCCCAAGTCGAGGTTCTCCCTCTTTTTCATCAAAAAAAATCTGTATAATATATTATGGGACGGACACCTCCTGAATGTTTCCCTTTTTTTTGACTAAAAATTTACATTGATAATGAGATAATTATCAGCCTAAAAAGATTTATATTTTTTGTTTCTTTGAGCATTGATTGCTTTCTTATATGCCTAAATCTTGACAAGAATTGAACGTAAAGTACAAAATGCCATTCTTTACTACTTCAGAAACTGCCCCCCTTTGCATCTGATAATAAGATCCTTGTTGTAGCTGCTGTAGATCCTCAAATGGTTTTCATTTATGTCTGGGAATTTTTAGGAATTTCATCTTTTTCCTAAAGATTATGTTTTGTTCATTCAGGATGAACATTCCAGAGAGCACCTTTCATCCGAGAACTGGAACACTTTTCCAATATCGCCATTACAGGTGCGATGCATTTTCGAACAATCAAGCAGAATGATAGTCTGTTTTTTCATCTTTCCGTAATTTGGTCTTCTCTTGTATTTACTGTAAAACGTTAGATGTGCATGCTAATTCATGTGGCTTATTCAGTCCAGTTTGGATCGGGTAAAGTTTGGGCTGGTCAACTATGATACAAATTTCTTCTGGTTCTAGAATGACCCGTCTTCTTGTGATCTTTGTAATCTGTTGTTCCGAAAGGTTTTTTTTGAAGCTAAGAGAGGGGTAACATGATATGGTGTCCATCCCTTTAAATTAATATAAAATAAAGGAGTTGTTCTAATAAATGAGATTGCAACCTTCTTCACAAAAATCTACACCTCCTTCTGGAAAATACGATAGAATATAAGCACTATGTTCTTTTTAATTGGCAAATGTAGCATTTGGATCTGGAACATATTTTAGTTGTCAAATATGATATTGGGACCATAGATAAAGTAAATTTTATATTGGGACCTGGAATTTCTTTTAATTGGAAATTTTAGTATCGAGACCTGGAAATTTTGTAGTTGGCAAATTTTGCACTGGGACCTGGAACTTCTTCATCAATAGATTATAGAGCTAAAATAAACATGTCAGATTAATGAAAATCCATAGTATGATTTCTCTTGGCTGGTTTTTGGCTTCTTCAAATATGGTGTGGAAGAAATGAGTTGTTGGATGTGTTAGGCTTTTGTTATTGTTACAACAAACGAGTAGGCTATTAGTGTGTGGATACATATGAAAACCAAACCATAGTAGCTGAAGTTATGCGGGGTTATGAGCTCAGATTTGTCACCACAAAACATATATGTATATATCATTGTTCGAATCCAAATTTAAGCTCAACTAAGCCTCTCATCTTTCATGATTTCATTTCTATACTTCTTGGATCTTTTATGACCCTTTTGATATGGCTCATCCAGCTTCTCACACTTTCTGGTGTTGGGCGTCAAATTTTCAATTGGTGACGGGGGGTCATTATTCCATTTGTCTTGTAAATTAATGAGACAAAGATTCTTCGTTGCTTGTCACTGTTCTCACCTACTCCTCTTGTTCAAGCCATCATCTATTGTGAATTTTGGAGCCTCCTGTGAAGTATTGCTTTTAGGTGCCGATATTATGTCTAATAGTCCGAGGGTGAAATTGCAACCTCAAACTTGACAAGCCTCAAAGACGGACAGCTTAAGAGGTCTAGGCTTCTTGTGAGGTGTAAAACAAGTTTACCCACCCATAAGGTGAGCCTAAAGTTGGTGCTAGCTATTCAAGAGGAGAGAAACACGACGATTGGAAAGACATGCTGGGGAGGTGACTTGTGTTGAGGTTGTTAGGTTTTGGCCCATGAAGATTGTTGAGGTTGCTAGGTTTTCTAATGTGCCAAGGGTATTTTGGTAATTTCAAATAAGCTTGCTAGTAATCCTAACCCTAGCATCACATCAATATAAGTGGTCTTGGGAATAATTGCCCATTGTACTCCGAGAACAATTTCAGGAATAGAAAAAAAGAGAACCCAGTGTAAGCAATGGACATAAGCACATTTCTGAACCATCATAATTCCTTTTGTTGTGCATTTGTATGTGATTTATTTCTTCTTCGTTCTGTTTTCTTTTGCGCTGTTCGTCAGATCCATTTCGATCCATTTCCAACAGGTAGATTTGAACTAGTTAGCAAAATCTTCGCCAACTAGATGTTGAATCTTCTACGACCATTTTCTATACTATGGTTCATGGCCCAAGAGCAAGTCAAATAGTGCCTAATATAAGCTTGTTGGCATTTCGCGTGTATACAAGCACAATATTGAAATGAGTATTAATCGTAACAAGTAGTTTATGCTTGGTGATGTCAGAAAGAGAAAATGATAGAATGGGGTGTTTAAATCATGGTTGGATCTAGGAAATAGACGATTTTGGGGTCAAATGAAGATGGGAGACAGGTCAGGGAAGAGGTTTTGATGGAGAAAGTTCAACTGGAGGGGGGGGGGGCACCAAGTGATTTCAAGGTGAGGTTGAAGAGGGATTGCAGAGGGTTAGTCGTCGAAAGCGTCCCCATCTCCATCATCAATGCTTTTGTTGCGGGGTTCATGGACATCGGACGATAGAATGCTTGGTGCCGCCTATATGCTTTGCTTGTGGGAGATGGGGACCAATGTTTTGATTGTTCGGAAAGATGTTCAGTGCTTCAAACGATTGAGATTCCTCTACTATAGCGGAAACCCTTGAGGGTTGTTAACAATAGCATGGTCGAGGGCCGTTCTTTCACGACAACTATCAGGGGAGTCGTGTTCAGTCGAAATACTTTGAAGAGGAACATGGACCTTCTCGTTGGTGTGCTGTTGGAGGAAGAAGATAAGCCCGATGTTGAGTGAAAGCTCCAAAGGAGGTTGAGAGATGCATTCTTAGGTGGCATGACTAAGATTAGTGATCAGACATGTTGTGCGTGGGGATTCTCTAGCAAGGAATCCTATGAGATGCTTTGTGTAGATGGGGGGGTCGGTTATAGAAGATCGCATTTCATTGATGGAGAGAACACTTTATGGAGATGACTTCGAGTAGGAAGTCCCATTCCTCCCACGAAATCTTGGGGCACTGAAAACGACACTTAAAGAGCTGGAGACGTTATGGATATCTTGTCTAGTGGGTGAATGCTAAGCTCTGATGTGGCCACGACCATTATTGTCATTAGAGGGAGAAAGCCGCTTGTTGTAGAGGTGGAGTGCACGATTGTAGTGGGTCATGCAATTTTCAAATTGCCGGTGAAGGAGATCTTTCCTCCACTGTTTTTGACGAGAGTTGTTGCATTGATAGAGTAGCTTGCGGTTGTTCAATGGGACCAAACAATGAACTTAGTGATCATCAGTTAGGTGGTTGCACCTGTACAAATGGTGTCACTGGAGAGGGATGCTTGCACAGAGAACTCGGAAGGAACTACCAAGTTGGGGACAAATTGTAGAGCCTGCGCTCGAGTGTAATAATTGCTCATGGATACTTCGGGAAGATTTTATCTCGACACCGAGACCATTACATGTGAGATTTAGGGTTTTCTCTATTGGGCACATACATGGAGCTTATTAAGGGACGAGTTGGTCACATCATAGATCCAATTACCAATATAGATTTGGGCATTACCTAAACTAGGGAAGATACGATAATAGAGGACCCAATTACCCCACACAACATGCCTAGTTGTGAAACATAGTTGACTGAAGCAACATATGACCCATTTAATTTCAGAGAAGTGAATGTTTACCCGTTGCCTAAACCCGAGCGTGGTGACTTGTGGCATGAAGTAGCGATGGAAAAACATTTCGGAATGCTGGATGATATGACGATACTAGCTACAAATGACGGTGAGGTGCCAGACGATCTATGTTGTACACCTTAGCGAGACAATGCTTCCATGATATATGGATCTCATGGATGAAAAGATGCGCCATCATATCATATTCGGTTCTCGTAAATGTGTCCTGAGGGGGATTCATTCAACCACATGGGAGGTGTTCGACAAGGATGCCGTGGTACCCATGCTATTTGTGCCGGCATCGGATGTACTTGTATGCATTATAGATGATGGGATCAAATTTCGTCGAAATTCAACCGAAATTCGGTTTCGGTGGGTGATCGAAATTTGGTCGAAATGCATGTATCAGTCGAAATTTGGGGGCCCTAGTTCAAAAACCAGCCGAAATGACCCAAATTTTGATTGAATTTCGACTGAAATTCATCCGAATTTTCATTTCGGTCAGTCAACGAAATGGAACCGAAATCCGACATTTAAGGCCTTGTCATAGATCAAGTGGTTTGCTAAGGTATTACTTCATGTACTCCCTTGGGGAAATCTCTATTCCCATTCTACAATATGCATATGGCACTCTATTTTTTATTGAGGTTGGGAAAGAGGAGTTGATGGGGATGGTTGTCGTGCTTGATGTTTTTGGAGAACTCTCAGGTTTGAGGCTTAACAAAAACAAGTCAGTGATGGTCCTTTTCGGCCTTTCAGATGCTGATGCGGTAGAATGCGGTGTGGAGTTGGTTACAATTTGTCGATTACTTCCCATTGTTACTTGGGTCTGCCATTGAGTTGTGTGCGATTGAGGTTATCAGATTGGCTTTTCGTCATTGAAAAAATGGCATGAAATCTAGTTGGGTGGAAGGCATAGTTGTTGTCACGTGGTGGGCACTTGGTTATGTTTAAGGCTGTCTTGACAGTGATCCCGGTCTTATTCATGTCATCAAGATTACTTTCGGTTGGGTATGATAGCGCTTGTAGAGGATCATGAGAAGATTCTTTTGGAGTATGTTAGAGTTATTATACTTATATTTATGTTCATAACCTTCGAGTTCTGTAACCTTTAACCCTTTGGGTTCTGTAACCCCTCGGGGGTATTTATGCATTTTCCTTTTGTACTCTCTAGGGTTTTCTCTATATAAGAGACCCTAGACCTATGGAATAAACATCTCATTCGTCTCTCTCCTCCACATGGTGATGGTATCAAAACAATGGTCCTAGACCGAAGTTTTGACTTAAAATCCCTATCGCCACCTTCAAGCCTCGCAAAAACCTGTGCAAACCCTCTTCCCTGAATTAGGACCCTACACAAGGCCCTCCAATTGCTTCCGGTGCAGTAGTTCGACTCCAAAGGAGCATCTCCAACACTTACCGGTGTTGTTGGAGCCACCCACGAAGGCCCGCTAGTGCTGCCAGGGGGCTACAACCCTCCTGCTAACGTTGCTTAATGCTTCGAGGACCTCCTACGAAGGTTGTTAGCCCCACAACTACCCTCCACGAGTACCGTAGTCTTTTTGGAGATCCAAAACTCATCTTGGACTACTGCCGGGAATCCAAATCTACTGTCCGTTGAGGTTTTTTAGCCCTTCTTCTAGGGCAAACGTGAGTTGTAGAGAATTTTCTAACCCTTATATGCATCCTTAGTTGATCACAAGATCTTCTTTCTAATTTTAGACCACCACGTCGCCTTCTTCTACTGAGATAAAGTCCTTGGCCACGAATATTATGGCACAAGGCACTACTATCAAACTCAAGGGAACGGAAAATTACTTGCTATGGTCTTGATCTTTTATGGTGTTCATTGGTGGTTAGAGGAAACTCTACATTATGACTAAAGATCCTTTAGATGAAAAGGATAAAGAGTACGACAACTGGCTAACATGCAACTACTTAGTTATCAACGGGATGACCAACGATGTTGAGGCTCATATTGCCTCAAATCTTCTGTATAAAAATACGACCAAGGAAATGTGGGAGTATCTCAAGCAAACATACTCCCAGAAGAGGACGAAGTCACGCCTTGCAAACATTTGCAGGCAAATTTGGTTAGCATCTCAGGGTAATTGCACCCTTATCGAGTACTACAGACATCTCTCCGGCCTATATGAGGAGTTTGCGATATTCCAGCCCTCATGTTGCACCAAACTGATGCAAGAGCATTCTAACTGGCAAGTATACTGCTTTCTTGATGACCAACATTCTAGATACTATGCAACAAAGAAGTAATTTCTTATATCAGTTACACTGCCAACAACGAAGGCCATCTTTGGATGACTTGAGGAATTCGAGACATCGACTGCCTAGCCTTCCGTCTTACCTTCAACAGAGAACTTTGCACACATCGCCTCATCTGGGCAAAAAGACAGATACGACTTACAAGGAGGACGCAATCATGATCCAACTCGTGGCTCTGGACAGAAATCTAGACGAGGTCGTGACTTTGGCCATGGTCGTGGGTGAGACTCTACTGCCCCATGCACTCACTAATAGGTCGAAACACCCGACTGAATGATGCTGGCAGAAGTTTGGCGTACCTTCTTATCATGCCAATAATGCCTGTGATGCGGAAGAAGCATTGCCTACAACAACCTCCAATGGCATGACTGTTCATCTTAATGATGCAAATTACTCCCTCCTGATGCAGATCCTTCAGACTCGAGGTCCTACTACCACTAGTAACACTACCACTGATGCTCTGGCTACTCCTTCAGGTATAATAGTCAACTTTGTCACTCCTGTTGCTGCTTGGATTATTGATTTCGGTGCCTCTACTCTTCTCACTGGAGAAGGTAGTCTGTTCACCTCTTCCATATCATCTACCTCTACTGACTTGAGTCTCTAATGGGACTCAATCACCTATTACTACTATCAGAAATATAGAATTCTCTTCCAAGCTCTGACTTTCTGGGGTTCATTGTGCTCATGATTTTCCTCTTAACTTGCTGTTAGTTTACAAGCTTTATGTTGAGCTTCATTATCGTGTGATATTTGATGAGTCTTGTTATTTTCAGGACATTCGGACGAGGCAGATTTTTAGTGGGGGTCATGAGAAGAATGACCTATATTATCTTGATATACCCTCGGATTCCAATTTTGTTGGTGCTGCATCCATCTCCGAAGATCCGCTCCTATGGCATTTGCGCCTTGGGCATCCCTCTGCTAAGGCCATCTCCATGATGTTTCCTGAACTCTCTGCTTTGAAGCCCTTTCAGTGCGAGGTGTGTGAGTTCGGGATATACCATCGAGCTTCGTTTCCTGTTCGTACTGAGTCTAGTAATGTTGCTGCTTTTCATCTTGTTCATTGTGATGTTTGGGGACCTTGTTCCTTCCACACATTAAGTGGTCATCGCTATTTTATAGTTTTCATTAATGATTATAGTCGATCTTCTTGGATATATCTATTAACGGAGCGTTTAGAGATTAATCAAATTGTTAGAAATTTCTTTCAATATGTTAAAACTTTCTTTTCTAGCATTGTTAAGATCATTCGTACTGACAATGCTCTTGAGTTAGCCCAATAGGACTTGACATCTTTCTTTGCGTCCCAGGGAACTGTTCACCAAACATTATGTCCATATACCTCACAATAAAATGGTATAGCTGAGAGGAAACTCCGACACTTGCTAAATGATACCAGATCTTTTCTTAGTCAAATGAGTGTTCCTAAACATTATTGGGGAGGTGCTATCCTTACTACAATTTATCTCATCAACTATGTTTCTTCGTATGTTCTAGATGGGGCAACTCCATTTTCGTTAATTTACACTACCGAGTCTTCTTTTCCCATACCTCTGCGAATTTTTGGTTGTATTGCCTTTGTTCATAACTTTCTTGCGACTGACAAATTATTCTCTCGTGCCATCAAATGTGTTTTTCGTGGGTACTCTCGTACCCAGAAAGGCTATCGCTGCTATGATCCTGTTGGGCGTCGATACTATGTGTCTGCTGATGTCACTTTCTTTGAGCAAACAAGTTATTTCACACAGACTATGAGTGACACTCCTCTGGACCTCCCTCATCCGCCTATCGTCTACACTCGCCAGCGCACTTGTATACCTTCTACAACAATGTCTGTATCTTTGCCAGTCTCTTTATGCAGGATGATATGATCGCTTCGAGTGCTCCCATCACTGTTTCCCCAGATGTACCTGATGAGCTTCCCGTGTCACATTTTACTTCGACAGATGGTTTATCTAGATGTGATAAGAGATTTGCATATGCTTTGAATGCTATTTCTGTCCCAAGAGACCATTTCAATGCAATGCAATGCAAGATCATGATTGGCGACATGCCATTGATGAGGAGATGGATGCACTTACCTTTTGGGGCACGTGGGGATCTCGTGCTGTGCCCCCTGACAGTTCGCTTTGCGGCTTGTCGATGGTTCTTCACGACGAAACAGTTGCCTGATGGTTCTATTGGTAGGTTTAAAGCCAAACTTGATGCCAAAGGTTTCACACAAATCTTTGGAGTTGATTATTTTGAGACCTTCTCACCCGTTGCCAGACTGGGGTCGATATGTACCATTCTCTCTGTTGCTGCCAACAAGACTTGGCCCATTTATCAACTTGATGTGACGAACTCCCTTCTTTATGGTGATCTTAAAGAAGAGATCTACATGATGCAACTGCCGAGGTATGTAGTTGAGGGGGAGCATGTATGTCGACTACGCAAAGCCATTTATGACATGAAGCAGAGCCCCAGGGCATGGTTGGTAGGCTCACTACAAAGATCAACATATTTGGTTTTTAGAGGACAACATCTGACTACTCTCTCTTTGTTAGATGACAATCTACTAGCACGATCATTCTTACTGTCTATGTTGATGATATGGTTGTCACAGGAGATGATGTAGACGGTATTCAGGAGACCAAGACCTTCATCCGGAAGGTTTTTATCATGAAAGACCTCTTCAACTTAGTTATTTTCTTGACATCGAGGTAATATGCACTATAGAGGGGCTCCATCTTTCACAAAGGAAGTATTGCCTCGATATTCTGGCTGAGGCAAAACTACTTAGATGCAAGCCATCCGGCATCCTTGCAGAAGTGAGAAAATATTCATCATTTCTCATCCAGCTTTGAGGATGCAACACAATACAAAATCTTAGTGGGAAATACTCTATCTCACTATTAGTAGGTTAGATATGTCATATGCTCTTTACATTCACTGGCAGTATGTTCTTTTGATTCTTTGATATTTGAAGGAATCTCCCAGACATAGACTCTTCTATGGGGTGAATGGGCACACTCCAAGGACCGTCGATCGACTACAGGATACACCATGTTGGGGATAACTATGTCACTTGGCGAAACAAGAAGCAGACAGTGGTCTCCAGATCCAATGTGGAAGTAGAATACATGACAATGACTCAGGCCACCTGTGAGATCACGTAGCTTGTCTCTTTCTTAACAGAACTTGACATGTCAGTCGCTACTCCTGTACCCTTATACTGCGGCAACAAGTCTATCACGTAAATCGCCACCAATCCAGTTTTCCGTGAGCGTGAAAAAACATTGAAGTTGATTGCCATTTCATTCGTGATGCAGTACGAGGAGGACGAATAAAGACTCTACACATTTCCACTGAACTTCAACTTGTAGACATCCTCACAAAGGCTCTACCAATGAAACACCTCATGTACTTAGTATCCAAGTTGGGCATGATAGACATATATGCTCCAACTTGATACTTACATTTATGTTTGTAACCCTTCGGATTCTGTAACCCTTAACCCTTCGGGTTTTGTAACCTTTAACCGTTCGGGTTCTGTATCCCCTCGGGGGTATTTATGTATTTTTCATTTTGGACTCTCTAGGGTTTTCTCTCTATATAAGAGACCCTCACCTTATGGAATAGACATCTCATTCATCTCTCTTCACCACAGAGTACATCGGGGAAAAACATAGGGGACATTCATCTAGTTGACTGGGATACTTTATGCTTCCAAACAAGGATGGGTGATATGGAATCCCTCGCTTGGAGACCATGGATAAAGCTTTGTTGGTGAAACGGATTGCAAGGATTTGGGGAGACAACGAGGATTTGTGCTTCAGTCTTCTATGCAGAATCTATGATATTCATGCCCAACCGTCCTTGACATATTTTCGATACTTCTTTACTTCTCCTTTTTAGATGGACATATCTCATATGCACCATGTTGCTGCAGCTTCCTATACTTCTCCGCCCACTTTAAGGTGATGGCCTCTTTCCAGCTTGATGTTAAAAATAACTTTTTATATGGGGGCCTACAGGAAGAAGTCTATATGCAACAACCTCCTGGGTTTGCTGCTGATGGAGAGTATCCATTGGCTTGCAGAATTCATAAGGCAATATATGGCCTTAAACAAAGTCCTAGGGCATGATTTCAGAAGCTCTCGGATTAATTGAGTAGCAAGTATTTCAGAGATCGAATGCGGACATGGCCTCAAATTTCAGCGAAATTCGGTCGAAATTTCTGTCGAATATCGATATCCAGTCGAAATCGAAATTCGATCGAAATGACCGAAATGACCAAAATGTGAGGGTCCTAGTATAAAAAAATGACCGAAATGACCAAAATTCCGATCGAAATTCCACCAAAATTCCACTGAAATTCTGTTTTGGTCGATACCGAAATGGTGACCGAAACCGACATTCAGGGCCTTGAATGCGGATCATTCATTGTTTGTACAAAGAACTCCTAGAGGCACTGTGGTTATTATGATATATGTTGATGACATATTAGTTACAGGTGAGGACGCACACGAGATAAAAAGTGCTAAAGAAATCTGGACTGATAGTTTGTTACCAAGGATCTTGGCTCCTTACGATATTTCTTGGGGGTTAGAATTTGTTAGAAATCAACATGGTCTATTGATGACCCGACAGAAGTATGTGACATATATGCTAGTTGAGATATGAATGATTGGATGTTGTCCTGCTACCACTCCTATGAACCCTAGTATGAGGTTATATGATGATGATACATAGGTGGTAGACATGAGTTGATTCTGAGAAATAGTGGGGAAGCCTCTTATGTTACTATAACCAGGCCGACCATCTCATTTGCAGTCAGTCGGGTGAGTCAATTCATAGAACACCTCCCGACATGTGCACATGGATGATATATATATATATATATGATTTTGAGATACCTAAAGTCTTCTCCAGGTGCAATATTATTATTAAAAAAGGGGGCAACACTTACCATTTCTGCATGCGCTAATGCTGATTTATGCATGATGTCCTAAGGATAAAAAGTCCACTTCATGCTTTGAAGTCTTTGTTGGTAGCTCTCTTGTCTCTTGGAAGAGTAAGAAACAAATTGTGTTTGCCAAGTCCAACGTTGAGTTTAAATATAGGGCTATGTCACAAGCTAGTACATAAATGATGTGGGTTCGAGCAGTACTAGCAGATTTACATATAGATGTACCTATTCCTATGCTGCTAAAATGTGATAACCAAGAAGTCTTATTCATTGCAAACAATCCTGCATTTCATGAGAGAACTAAGCATATTGACGTGGATTGCCAATACACAAGGGATATGATTCAGAAAGGTTTTATCTCTACCTCTCATGTCAGCTGTGGGGATCAAACTGCAGATATCTTCACTAATGCTTTGCTCAGAGGGCCACTTCAGAAGAAATGCTCATTCGAGTTGAGCATGATTGACACCTATGCTCCATCTTGAGGGGGAGTGTAGAGTTCTATTTATGTCTTTGTACTGTTTTCTTATTTTTCTGTTCTCTTGTCTATCATATGTAATCTACCCATAGGTCTCTCCCCTATATAGGAGAGCCTAGAGTTCGAGGAATAAACTACGATTCACTCTTTTTCCCAACATGTGTCATGTTTTGTTTTAACCATTTCTATGTAAAAAATGTAATGCATCATGTAAACGTGGGACATGCACTTCTACGTGTTCCCCCTTTTTTTCCTTGAAAAAAAATCCCAAAAATGTGTTGAAATGGATCATCTCGATGAATTTTCAATAATGGAGTTTTCAATGGTTTGTAAATCGTAAATGCAAAGCATAACTACTACAATTTACCAAGGTTAAGAATTATGGTCACAGGAGCTACATATGCCATGTTTATGGTAATGTGGTAGGTAAGCTGGACTTCATTCTTAGAGTGAGACACTAAATAGCCCTGCTTGCATCATCAGTTCATATGGCCACGTATTCGACTACAAATGTTACATGTTCAATCCACAATCTGGAAGGAGTTGTCATGGTATTTGTACTTTAAGTTTAATCTGGTTTGAGACTTTATCAACCTTCATTAGTAGTAGCCATGTCAATCGTTATTAAGGATATTATCGTTTATTTTTAATCCCCATTTTTTCTAGTCTTTTCTCATAAAAAATTATGATAGATATGCGTTCTAACCTCACATTTTAGTTTTAAATCTTCACTTTACTAAAATAATGAAGCATTAATGGTGAAATATCAGTTTTTTTAAGTTGAAAAATGCAAATTTTCTCATATCCCGTTAACTCCATTGTATACCACAGTCCCTGTATGATGATAAACCTTAATGAATCCACTTATAACATTTTTTGACCTTAAAATGTACCATCTTTTTATGTTTTGGGTGCAGGGGAACTTAAACATAGCATTGCACCCTTTACGACACTGGAATTTATTGTATTACTAGAATAAAAGGTTCAAAGTAATTAAATAAAACACACAAATAAATGTTAAGACACAAGAAAGGTAACTATCAAACCTAGCATTTATTTACAAAAATGAAGTCCCCATTGGGTCCATAGATACTTTGTTGCTAGTGCCGATGATGTGCATCTATGTATGCTCTCACATTTTGTAATCCAGGCCGAATTGCCATATTCTTGATTACCATCTGTATAAAGCATCAGAAAGTGTGGTATGTACTTCTGTCAACACCAGTGTTTTGAATGGCCCAAATTCTCAATGATACAATAAGAAATCAAAATTTCAGTATTTTTTAGAATTGAAAATTTTGACCTGAGAGTTTGAGTAATGTTGAAAATGGTTGTGCTTCAATATTAACATGCTATTACTCGGTCATTGATTCTCCACGGGAAATTGTGATAATGTTCCTTTGTAGTTAAAACTTAAAACCGGCTTCCTTGAAAAATGACTTGTTTGATATTATTGGGATGTACTTGCACAATTTTGTCCTTGTAACGATGATCAAATATTGCCAAATTTCTTGATGAACTTCACATTGTTTCAAATGATGAGAAAAAGATGTAAACCATTTTCTATTATTATTAATCTTTTAGAAGGGGTTAAAGCTGCCCATGGATTTGACAATACTTCCATATTCTTTGGTTATTAGTGTAAACAGATGTGGAGTTGTGCATTCCTGTAGTTGTTTGAATTTGACATGCTTAGACCTCTAATTTGTATTTTGTATGTCTTTTCTTGGTGTCAAAGATGCCTTGGGGTTTTCTTGTGTTGTATTTGTTTTTACGTGAAATGTCAAAGATTCCTCAATGGTTTTCTTCTTGTGCCTATCATGTGCTTGGGTATCTGCTTGTACAGCAGTGCCAAGAGTCACCTTGCATTTGGATTAGAACTTGACAGCATTTTGAATAGGTGGCAGAATTTCTGATGCATAAGCCACATTTCTTATACCTGATCATTTTTGTGTGGTGGATGGAATGTACTGAGATGTGTAGGTAGTTGTCTGGGACACCCATGAAAGAATAATGGATTTTTCCCTTTTAACTGAATGTTTTGTGATGCCTCAATTGGTTCCTTTCTTTGCATTTTAGCTTGATTTTCCTAGCATTCACAATGTCAAATCTTCCTGCATATACGTCTCAAAAATTGCTAAGTAATTATTTTAAATTTTCTATCAGTGAACAGCAACCTCTGCGGTTGAATCCCTCTGAAGTTTCTGATGTTATAGCTACAGTTTGCTTGGAGTTCAGCCCTGTTAATACAGGTTTTCTGACAACATTACCATCAAGCAACCGTAGCGGAAAGCCTTCAACAGATGTTGCAGTCAGTGTGCTCATCAAACTTATCATTGATATGTATGTTGGATTTTTTGTTTATCTGGGTCAGATTTTAATATTTGTTTCATGTCTATTATGGGCATGTATTTCCATTTAAATCAAATTTGAATGTGGTGACATTTCTTTTAGTGTAGTTTTTGCACATATTGCCACGTATAATTTTAAGTGCCTTTGGTTTTCAATAAAACTGTTTTCTTTCTAGAATCTAGACTTTGTGATATTTGCTTGCATTCTAATATTGGTCTCTCATTCATTTTAAGCATTTGTCAATGATATAAATACAATTATTATTATTATCATGTGGAGACATTTGTCCTTTCAAATAATATGGAGAAATTTGAAGAAAAAAGTAGGTGAAATCTTTTTTTTTGGTGACCTCTCCTAGCATGTAATATACTGGAGAATAAGGGGAAGCATAATCTTCATAGTTGTCGGTAGCTTTAACAAGGAGGGTGGGGTTGAGAATATCTTTTAGATTGTAAAACAAATGCTATAATCAATAATCAGTTATCACGCACGACAACCACCACAACAAGTATAAATCAATCCAAAGAACAAATACAATCATAAAAGACAAATATTTTACTGTGGAAACCCTATTGAGTAAAAACCACGAACCAAATCTTGTCTTGGGATTTTCGAGCGGCCTTTATGATCTACTATTCACTAACCGAGCTATTTCTCCACAGATAACTGAACCATTTACAACATGCCTTTGGTCAATACCGACAAAAGAACTTTTCACACGTTGGATCATATACCAAGGACTTGGCACACGTCGCACACCTTAGCTCACATGTCAATGATTACAATATAATAACAATGGTAATAAAGTTGTACATCAGAATAATTTCAAGAGAAACAAATCTCTCTCCATTCTTACAGACACCTAAGGTCTCTCTCTCAATATTGTGATCATGGGGAAAAGCCCTTGGCTTAACTGGAGCTTGATGGAGGGCGACGTGCAGGAGGCGAGAGAGCGGGAAGACGAGGGAGCTTGGAGGACGATCTCCCATCGGAAGCCGGGGAGACGTTGCTTCCGTTGCGGGGAGAGAGGGCATCTCGCCCCTTTTTGCCCCTTCCCTCCGAGATGCTTTGCTTGCGGGTCCTATGGTCACCGGAGGCGAAACTGTCCCGGGCTGCTGGATGACTCAAGCGCGGTGGGCGGACTGGTCAGATCCTCTGTTGGCTTGGCGCATTCGGCCCCCAAGCAGGTCACGTTCAGGTTGCGTCGGGGACCTGCTCCTGGGTCCTCTCGGGGCCCTACTTCTTCCATCGGAACGGGGGGGGGGGGGTGTTTGGCGGAGTCATGATCGGAGCGCTGGCTAGAGATCTGCCTTCCGATTTTTCACCGGTGGAGGAGGTTTCCCGTTTAGTAGGCGGGAATTTTCAGGGGGATGTGGTCTGGATTGGGCCTGGTCGGGTTTGCGCCCATGGTCTTTCACTCCAGCAAAGGATGCAGTGTCGTCCCTGACATTTCGTGGGCCCTACGAAAAAGAAAAGAATGGAACCTTAACAATTTTTCGGGGAACAATGTGCCCTAATAGAATCCCATTAAATTTTGGGCTTTCACATTGAGTTGTTCACCCTCGATTCCATAAGAGTTCGTTTTTTGGTGAGTTATTTCATCGAAAATTTGATTTTATAAGTGCCCATTTTTGGTGAGTTCTTTCTCCAAAAATTCGATTCTATAAGAGTCCAATAGAACATATACTATTTTTCCTAAACTAAAGATAGATGAATATGTAAAAATGAGCCCCTAAAATTGATGGGACCTAGGCCATTGCCCTCACAAACTACCTCAGGGACGACCCTGAAGGATGGCGCTTGCGACTTTCGGGCCGGCCGAGGCTTTTCACTGGAGGTCACTGCGCTTCGCTGACGGTCACTTTGACCACTCGGACGTGCGGCTGGTGCAGGTCCGCGAGGTTCCTTTTCTTTCGCGGTTGATCTGGATCTTAGGCCGGACTCTAGAGCATATTGGTTTGGTGATCGCGATTTTGGCAGACGACAGCATTCCGAGGTCCGATCCGGACGTCACCACGATCCTTATGGAGTGTTTGCTGAGGGAGGGAGCTGTGTCTAGTGCGGTTCTGAAGGTTGGTCGATTCTGCTTCAAGCTTCAGATTCTCATCTCCGTCCCGCCGCCGCCATTTGGTGCCGATCGGGTGGTGGAGGCGGAGGTTTCCCTTTCGACGGAGGCGAAGGCGGAGGCAGAGCTATCCCTTGTAGCGGAGGAGTAGGCGGAGGTTTCCCTTGCGGCGGAGGCGGCGCCAGACACGGCGAGAGACGTTTCACCTTCCTTGCCGGTCGAGACGGATGCTGACGTGGCACTGCAGGGACGTACAACGGTCGCTGACGTGGCACTGGACGTTTCTGGTGTGGTGCTGAGCATTATCGGTGGCAACGTTAAGGCGACGTGTTCTGCGGGAGTAATTCCACAAATCAAGACACGCGCTTACGGGGACGTTACAACTTCAAAGGGTGTCATTACTCCCTCCCCTTTCCTTTTTGCGCCCTACACGATTACTTTTAGGCCCTCTGCCAATCGCGCCTTCCCTAGCGATTATGGAGACGTTTCTTTTCTGGCGCCCCTTTCTACCGTACGAGCGGGCCCTGGCGCACGTGTTTCTTCTGCGGCCAGCCTGGCGGTGCCTATGTCTCTTAATGGACCCCGCTCTCTCCCGCCTTATAATGAGCCCCTCGAGTCGAGCGCCTATTTAGGTCCCATGCATGGACCGCTTTTCGGTTTCTCATGGCTGGTCTCTTGCTAGCCTCGTGCGACGATAAGTGCCTCTCCTTCTTTCGCTTTTCCTTATTCAACTCTTCTCGCGAAGACCCCAGCCCTCGCTATCTTCCTTATGGTCGTCCCCTTCCTGTGTTCTTGCCTTCTCGGCGGGAGGTCGACGAGTGCTCCGATGCCTCAATCCTAAGTCCGGCCCCTCCTTTGGATCCCTTTGGCGGGATGTCCTCGTCGGAGGGGATATGCGGCAGTTTCCCTTCGGCGGCTGGCGATTCTCCATAGCTTCCATTGGACGAGGTGCCTTCTCTGTAGGAGCCTTCAGTTGACGTGGAGCGTCACCCTTCCCCTTCGGCAGGTCAGGGATAAGGGGTGTCAGACAAGAGGTCTGGGAAGCACTATCGGAGGCGGCGACGTTCCAAGTCTGCCACCGCTCCCGTTCCGTCTTCTGAATTCATGGCTAAGGTTGCTAAGGCAGCATGGGCGATCTTTCTCGAAAGGGGTAATCAAAGTAGTTGTCAATGAAGTTTCTCTCATGGAACGTCAGGGGTCTGGGTGACCCAGAGAAACGGGCAGTGATGGGATCTAGATTTCTGGATTGGGGTTGTGATGTGGTTCTCATGCAAGAGACGAAGCTTGATTCACTCTCTGAAGAGGTCTGGCGGTCTTTTGGATCGGGTCCGATCACAGACTTCTGCGCTCTGGATGCGCTTGGCGCTGCGGGCGGGATGCTGGTGGCTTGGATGGGTTCTCTCTTTTCCCTACGGGCTGAGCTGAAGGGCTCCCATGTACTCTCGGTCCTCCTCGATTGCCAGCACTCGGGGACTTCTTTTGTAATTTCGTGTGTTTATGGACCTTCTTCTACGTCTCTGCGGCATCAGCTTTGGACGGATTTGCGGGCGGCCAGGGATTTTTTCCCTGATGTCCCTTATCTGGTGGGGGGCGATTTCAATGTGACATTGCTTTCTCCGGACCGACCGTGTCTGCGGGGCGAGCAGGACCCTGGTTCTCCCTGCTTTGTTGAGCTGGTAGATTCTTTTGGTTTGGAGATCCTGGACGCTGTGGATGTTAGATACTCTTGGAGAAACTCGGGCTCCAGTTCTCGTTTGGACCGCTTCCTGGCATCGTCAGCTTTCCTGGAGGCTTTCCTACTCTCCTCAGTCTTGGCCAGACCCCATTCTTGGTCTGATCACACGCCCATCTTCTGGGACTCCGAGGAGGCCTTGCCCCCACGGGGTCTTTTCCGATATGAGAAGGCATGGTTACTTGAGGACTCCTTCCGTGAACTCGTGGAGTCCCATTGGAGATCGATTGTTCCTTCGGGCTCGACGACCGCTAGGTTTATCAAGAAGCTTGATTCCCTCCGTGCGCTTTTGCATTTTCAAGCGGGAGTCGCAGGCGGCCCACCGTGCTGGTAGGATCGAGGCGGAGGCTACGGTTGCCGGCCTAGACGGTCTTGAGGATGAGAGGTCTTTGTCGGCGGCCGAGCTGCTCCAGCGGTCAGAGGCGCAGTGGAAGATCAGTGTTGAGGACCGCAAGCGGGTGGCTGAATGGAAGCAACGTTCCAGGCACAAATGGCTCAAAGAGGGAGGCACGAACACAGCTTTCTTCCACAGGATTGCTAGCGGGAGGCGACGCTCTAATGTTCTCAGGAGTATGGTAATCGACAACGTGCAGGTAAAGGGCAACAAGAAGCTGGGCAACGCTATTGCTAACCACTTCAGGGAGTTCTCCAAGCGGATTGATGACTGCCACTGGCGCTGGTCTGGCGAGGGGGCTGTTCGTTTGTCGGAGGCATATGCATCTAGTTTGATTGTTGCGGTGACTTCGGAGGAGCTAAAGGCCGCAGTTTGGAATCTTAACTGTGAGGGGTCGTCGGGTCCAGACGGCTTCCCCGTATCGTTCTTCGGGGATTTTCGCGACGTGGTTGGTGGGGAGGTTCTCGACGTCGTTCACGAGTTCTTCCGCTGCAATGCCGGGTTTCAGCTCGTAAACCGAGCTCTGGTGGTCCTGCTTCCCAAGTGCGCTGAAGCTTCCAGAGTGGAGGACTTCAGGCCCATTGCTATCTCCAACGCCCTTTACTTGGTCGTCGCCAAGGTTCTCAAGTGTAGACTGAGCAAGGTTCTGGAGCACATTATCTCCCCTCTTCAGTCGGCCTTCGTCCTCGGAAGACAGATTGCCGATTCTATGGTTACTGCGGCTGAGATTGTGTCGGACTGGAAACGTTGTGGGACGAAATCCTTACTCTGGAAAGTAGATTTCTTGAAAGCTTTCGATACCTTGGACTGGCGCTTCCTTTGGGCGGTGCTGCACAGGAAGGGCTTCCCGTCCACCTGGATTACTTGGATGAGGCATTGTGTGTCGACTTCTTCTATGGCCATGCTCGTGAACGGTCGCCCAGAGGGTGGGTTCTTCCAACCTCAAAGGGGGGTACGACAGGGCTTCCCTCTTGCCCCTTTGCTTTTCATCATTGCTGCGGACGTTTTGGCCTGTATGGTTGGTGAGGTGCTCCGGGCCGGCATCACGCGCGGGTTTTCTAAG
This sequence comes from Ottelia alismoides, assembly GCA_037367405.1. Taxonomy (NCBI): domain Eukaryota; kingdom Viridiplantae; phylum Streptophyta; class Magnoliopsida; order Alismatales; family Hydrocharitaceae; genus Ottelia; species Ottelia alismoides. Next base: position 360,248 of record JAZKJV010007649.1, read on the forward strand.
GGGGACCTCCAGATCCCGTTGCTTCAATACGCCGACGACACCATCTTCTTTATTGAGGGGGAGCCTGAGGAAGCCAGAGGTATGGCTGCGGTGCTCGAGCTTTTTAGCGAGATGTCCGGGCTTCGGTTGAACTTAGTGAAATCGAAGCTCGTTCCTTTCTCTATGGTAGACTCTGACTCTGACATGTGCAACACGTTGTTGGGTACGGGGCATTCAGATCTGCCGATCCACTATTTGGGGCTCCCGTCATCCACGGGGAGATCGAAGGTGTCTGACTGGCTACCCTTGGTGGAGAAGGTCGAAGGGAGACTGGTGGGTTGGAAGGCGACACTCCTCTCTAAAGGCGGTAGGCTGGTGCTCCTGAAGTCTGTTCTCTCTGCGATCCCTGTCTATTACTCCTCCACGAGGTTGCTCCCGACTGGCATCAGGAAGAGACTTGAAGGGCTGATGCGGAGATTTCTTTGGTGCAAGAGTGGTAAAGTTCAGACGGGCATGCATCTGGTCGGCTGGGAGGACATCACTCTCCAGAAAAGTAAGGGCGGCCTGGGTGTGCGCCGCTTGGCTGCTCTCAATGAGGCACTATTGCTCAAGTAAGTTGCTAGGATTTGGGGAGCCAGCGATGACCTCTGCTCCCGACTCCTTCGGCAGATTTATTCGATTACCAGCATGGCGCCGACGCTCGATCTGCTTGAGGGGTCGGCTAGGCCCTCTCTTTTCTGGAGAGGTATTCTCAAGGTAACCCCCAGCTTTAGGGACTTCTTTAGATCTGTGTTGGGGAATGGTGAGAGCTTTATCTTTTGGCGTGATAACTGGACTGATCGGGGAGACCTTGCTTCTCGTTTCCCTCGTCCTTTTGCTCTTGCTTCGGATCCGGATGTTCGGGTCGCTGCTTGTTGGGATAATGGCAACTGGTTGCCTCAATTCCGCTCGAACTTCTCTGACCAGCGCCTGGAGGATTTCCTGGGCTTACTTGACGCTCTGAGGGACGCATCCAGCCCTTCTTCGGGGCGTGATCATTGGGTTTGGCGGGACAAAGACTTCACGGTCCGTAGGGCCTACTTGGTGATCTCCAGGCCTCCTTCCTCCCTCTCGCCACTTTTAATGCGGGATTGCGCCTTCCTTTGGGTTCTCCGTCTACCTGAGAAAATTGGTTTCTTTCTGTGGCTGTTCATACGTAAGAGGCTGATGACGCGGGATAGGTGCTCCATGCTACTTGGGACAGTTTCTGACAGGTGCCTCATTTGTGGCTCGGAGATTGAATCGGCGGAGCACCTCTTCTTCTCTTTTTCTGGGGTGGCTCCCATTTGGGACAACCCGTCTCTGCGTTGGGTCGCCCTCTCTGATGTGGGACCTTTTTACGGCAGTTTGGTGGCGGCCGCAAACCGTGAGAGGCATGTTGTGATCGACCACTGGCAACTCTTTGGGCTGTTTGGCTTGCCAGGAACGCGCTTCTTTTCTCGGGGCAAAGATTCTATTTGGAGAATGTAAACTTACAGGTGCCAAGCTTTTTAAGATCGTGGAGTGCTTAGCCCTTTGCGCGCTTTTTGTACCTTCTCCCCCTTCCTTTTCTCCTTTCAAATAAATTTTTGGGGCGAACACCTTTGAGTGTTTCCCCCGTTCTTGGCTTTATAAAAAATAAAGATGTACATCATTTTTTATAAAATGGCAATCAACTTTAGTTAGCTTTTTTCGCCCATGAAACATTGGATTGGAAGCTACATAGGTCGCCAAGTCATCGTTTTAATAGATGAGAACCGGTGTCTTGGCCAAAATGCCAAGTTCCCGAAGAAAAGTTACACGGCATTTAATCTCACAAGTTGCTTGAGCCATTAATCTATATATAGCTGTTGCACTGGATTTGGAAATGATTATTTATTTCTTGCTATGCCAAGCGATCGGATTTCCACCAACAAATGTGTCACAACCAGTGGTGGACTGTCAGTCCTTAGGAGAGCTAGCATAGTCTACATCTGCATAGGAGGTTACATTTGTATAGCAATTCAAGGCATAGAAGGTAGGTTTGCCTGGAGAGTTTTCCAGATACCTAAAAATAAGGACACTATTCCAATGACTATATTTAGGACTTTCAAAAATAAGGACACTATTCCAATGACTATAATTAGGACTTTCAATGTGCTGACTAGCTTTGCTTACAATATAAGAGATATAAGGTATAATAATAGTAAGATATAACCAGTGGTGGACTGTCAGTCCTTAGGAGAGGTAGCATAGTCTACATCTGCATAGGAGGTTACATTTGTATAGCAATTCAAGGCATAGAAGGTAGGTTTGCCTGGAGAGTTTTCCAGGTACCTAAAAATAAGGACACTATTCCAATGACTATATTTAGGACTTTCAAAAATAAGGACACTATTCCAATGACTATATTTAGGACTTTCAATGTGCTGACTAGCTTTGCTTACAATATAAGAGATATAAGGTATAATAATAGTAAGATATAACCATTTATCCACTAAGCTCCTGTAATGCATAGTGTCCTCAAAGGGTTCATTTATAGTTGTGTTGTGATGCAGGGTCTCTACAACATTCCGATGACTATATTTAACATGCTTTATCAAGAATATCTGGACAATAGTTCCTCTGAGCATGAATTAGTCTTCCAGAGTGGCACATGACCTCAATACCAAAAAAAACATCATAGGGGGTCAAAGTCCTTGGTTACTGTTAGAGTATTTGGTGGTGCGCCCATTGAGTTGTAGCAGGGTAAATGGATCCTGGAGAAGATCCATTTACCCCATCCATGTGTTTAGTCCCACACTGCCTGTGGGTGGGACTTGGAGGCTCTGGAGAGGCTATATAAGGAGCCCCATACCTCTTGTACTCATTGAGAAAAGTGAATAGAAAAACATGCCCCTTAGAGGGCTTCTCCCGTGGTTTCATCCCGCTCCTCATGGAGTAGGGTTCCACGTAAAATCCCGCTGTTATTCTTGTTCTTATTCTTTTTCCATGTTTTTGCTTCCGCTTTCTATTTTATAACATGGTATCAGAGCAGGTTCGATTCTCGAGGAATCGTTTTATGGTCTTTCATTTAGTCGAGTTTCGATTATTGTTCGTTCTGCAATATTTCCTATTCGTGGATTTATTCTTGAAGATCGTCAAGAGGAGTCTGTTCTTTAGTTTGATCGTGAAGATTATTCTTATGCTCATTCAAAGACTTTTTAGGGTTCCAGTCAGGAACCTTATATCTGGTTTCCACGGTGCAAGATGTTCCGGTGGCTCCTGCTCAATGCCGCATCTCTTCTACGAATCAGTACCTCCTCAATCGCACGCATCTCAGTCCAGCAGACGCAAGTTCATCTGGGTGGTTTAGCACCCAGGTCATTCTCCATCGACAGCCCTCGCGCCCAGCATCTGAAGCACGAGTCACAGACCCCTCCGCGCGCACCTCCAGGCTACAGCGACAGCAAGTTCTCGTTGGCGGGCCCTCGCGCACAAACAACGTGCGGCGACGGCGACCTCCATCTGCGATTTACAATCCCATCACGGCGCAACTCCAGCCATCGGCAAGGCTCCAGGCGGAGACCTCTTCTCGCACGCCTCCAGAACAGGCGGCCTACCCTTCGTGCACATGCAGCCCAACCAGATCCCCGCGCCTCCTCCCGCGATCCTCTGGCGCGCGCATCCCCGATGCGCATCCCCATCAGGCGAAACTCGCTCCAGGCGACCGCGTCTCCTCCAGGTGACGCCGCTGATCCTGGCGCATACATCCCTCCCAGCGGCGGCGTACGACGCCCAGATCCTGGCGCACCTCGCGCAGCCCTCCAGCCCGCGTGTCCCCAGGCGCGAGGCGGCCCTTCCGCAACCACGTGCAAGGCGACATCTGCGGCCCTCGCTCCTCTCCTCGTTGGCGGCGTTTCCATTGAAGCCCCGATGGGGACGGGGACATCTTGAGAGACGGGTTCCTGGGAACCCTAGTAGCAGACGAAAGGGTTCATTAGCCCAACAATCGCATATCAAAATAGTGTGGGGCTGTCATTGGCCGTATGTATTAAAATAAAAAGGGAGGTCTGCAGTTTAAAAAAAAAAGAGAGCCCGGGGGGAGATGCGTTGGTGGGCCCAGATGTGGGGCCGGAAAAAAAGGAGTTAAAAAAAGAGAGAGAGGTATTTCAAAAAAAAAGGAAAAGAAAAAACAGGGTAAGTTGGTCCACTGGGCCGTATTTCAAAAAAAAGAAAAAGGCGCGTACATTTGAAAAGCCGTAGCTGTTAAAAAAAAGCCGCGTACAAAGAGAAGTCGTACGCAATTTCAAAAAAAAAAGAGTTGCAAAAGTCAAAAACAAAAAAAAGGTTGAAACGGCTTTTATAAAAATGCTTAAAAAAATTTTACGGCTTAAAAAAAAAGAAGAAGAAAAGCCGCAAGTGATGTTTTGTCCCCTATTTATCTTGTCTTCTCCCAACTGTCGATGTTCATTCCGACCAGTATGGGAGAAAGGGGGAGTATATATGTAGAGTCACAGGTCTTGTATTCCTGATCCTGATTCAGATACCAATCTCCAGACCATCCAGTTGATCAGACTCTACAGATGAAGATTCTACATGCGCAATTCCAGACTCGACGTTCAGATTCCGAGTCCCAGTTTGATGCGTAGTTGTTCAGACTCGACGATTGTTTTCCGAGTCTCTAGTTTCAGACACGCACAAGTGTGCGGTCATTATCAGATGAGCATATGTTGCCATCATTGTCAGAGGTCCCCATCATTCTTCTTGTTGTCAGGCCAGAGTTTTCATGTGAGCCATAGGGACTCCAGAGCAGAGGACCATTCCCTATGCCATTTAGGGAAAGGGTTTTCATGTAATATCATAGGTACACCAGAGCAGTGCACCATTCTCTGAGCCAGATGGGAGAGACACAGAGTACTCCGACGAGGAGACTCATTTCAGTTGCAGTGACTCCGACAGGCGCAGTTCAGAGCACATGCTCTCCGATGAGGAGATTCAGAAGACTCATACTCCAGCCCGTTCGTCCTCCTCACTTGCACGGCATGAGAAGCAACGTCCTCGACTGCAGCAATGTGCGCGTTGGGTTGATATTGTCCGTAGTGTCCTGTAGCGTTGAGTTGAGTTTCTTTCTATTTGTCCAAGCTGAGCATTGCATGCTCCAGCTTGAGGGGGAGTGTTAGAGTATTTGGTGGTGCACCCATTGAGTTGTAGCAGGGTAAATGGATCCTGGAGAAGATCCATTTATCCCATCCATGTGTTTAGTCCCATACCGCCTGTGGGTGGGACTTGGAGGCTCTGGAGAGGCTATATAAGGAGCCCCATACCTCTTATACTCATTGAGAAAAGTGAATAGAAAAACACGCCCCTTAGAGGGTTTCTCCCGTGGTTTCATCCTGCTCCTCATGGAGTAGGATTCCACGTAAAATCCCGTTGTTATTCTTGTTCTTATTCTTTTTCCATGTTTTTGCTTCCGCTTTCTATTTTATAACAGTTACAAACACTTCTTCGAAAAAGGTCTTGGTCTATCGAATACTTGCAGATAGACTTTTTTTTGGCGACACACATGTTCCCCCTTGACATTGTAACATAGAGGCTGTAACATATATATCTTTTCTGCAAGGTCTCCATCGGAAAAATATCTTTTCTGCAAGGTCTCCATCGAAAAAAGTATTTTTAACATCCAACTAAAATATAGATTATTAACATTAGGCAATTATAGTCAAAATTGTGCAAATTGAACCCATTTTGACGATCGGGGAGAAAGTCTCAAAATAAACAATGTTAAAGCATTTGACAATGGAGTGAGCTTTTAGTTTATCCAGGGACCCATCGGGAGCGTGTTTGGTGATGAAGACCTATCCGCAAGTGGTTAAAATAATCAGTTGGACATGAAATCATATCCCACGCCTCTGAAAAGAAGAGCATCCTTTTCCTTATCCACAACTTCTTTTCACCCTAAATTTTGCAAAGCTATATGATGGTCTTTTGGTATAGGAACAACCATCAAAGATATTTGAAGCACTATTGCAATAATCAATCGAATGGACCGAGAATTCTAATGGGGGGCGGGTGACCGAATAGAATAGTTATATTCGATCAATATTCGTCCCAACCTGAATATTAGGTCTAAATATTCAAGTACTCGACCGAATATTCGGCTGACTATTGTAATAAACTGTTGATTTTTTATTTTTTAAAGGTTCCCATTCATCCCGATATCACAACAAATGTTGAAGTTCTTTATATGTAACTTGTTAATTGGTACTTTTATCTTCCATATAGGTAGTAATATATAAGAATATTTATACTAAACATAATTTTTTCATTAAAGTAATTTAAGATTACATATGAATAATTTTGAATATTCTGTCGAATATCGAATATTCTTTATTAAGTGGCCTCTTCGACTGAATACTGAATACCGAGTTACCAACTTTTGCTTGGAAGTACTTGTCACTGCTAGTTAAATCATTATTATTAGTGTAATGTGAGAGGGGTTGTTACACACTTTCTAGTAGGCTTCCTTAATGCAATGGGAAGCTCAATAAAGGAAGGCATAACATCCAATGCTACAGTGGAGGGGTCATTCAAAGATGTCTAAGTACCTTACCATGGAACAATAGATAAGAGGACATGCTCACACTTTGTGATGCCTCTTTTAGTAAAACTAGAGTGGAGGGAAATCCTAGTCGATGCCATCTACAAGCTCAGTAAAAGCCTAATTTGCTAAAAAGGTGATATCAATTAGGATATAATAATTAGGGAGAAAAGTTGAGAATGCAATGTGGTAATTTTATTTATAGGTGTTGGAGTATTTGTTATGTGCGCCTATTGAGTTGTAACAGGGTAAATGGATCCTGGAGAAGATCCATTTACCCCATCCAGTGTTTAGTCCCACATTATCCAGTGGTGGGACTTGGAGGCTCTGGAGAGGCTATATAAGGAGCCCCAGACCTCCTGTATCAGATGAGAAAGTGCAATGCATAACATACCCCTTTGAGGGCTTCTCTCGTGGTTTCATCCCGCTCCTCACGGAGTAGGGTTCTACGTTAAATCCCGTTCTTCATATATTCTTTATCATTTTTTCCGTGTTTTCGCTTCCGCTTTATATTTTCTTAACATGGTATCAGAGCGGGTTCGATTCATGAGGAGTTTGTATTCTTTATTTATGTTCGAGGTTTGATTGTTCGTTTTTGAAGATTATTTATTCATCGTCATGAAGATCGTCAGTATTCCAGATTTGATTTTCTGTTCTAGGGTTCAATATCTAAAACCCTATTTCGTTTTGCACTCCAATCGTCAAAAGGCAATGGTATCTCGTCACCGCAGAAGGATGAAGTCGCCTGTCATCCTTCTCCTCTTCATCTCCTCGCCGTTTGAATAGCGAAGGGTTCCCATTGTGGGAACCCTAGAAGCCTCTCCATTTTTTTAAAAAAATATTTTGTGAAAAGCCCATGTAGGCTATGGGCTGTTTGTTTTATTTTAAAAAAAGATTTGCGAAAGCCGGAAAAATTTTACGGTTAAAAAGATGTTTAAAAAATGCAAAAAAGAGTCGAATATATATATATATATATAAATTTTGAAACGGCCAAACGTTATCCATGTTTTGAGAAGCCGAAAGAAATGTAATCGGCTTATTGATGTTTTATACCCCCAATTTCATTGTCTTCTCCCAATTTTGTCGATGTTCAATTTCCGACAAGTATGGGAGAAAGGGGGAGTATATATGTAGAGTGACAGGTCTTGTGTTCCGGATTCAGATGCCAGATGCAGATTTCCAGATCAACCATTCGTTCAGACTCTACAACAGATTATTCAGACTCGACGATTGTCTTCCGAGTCCTCAGTTTCAGACACACACAATGATGCGGTCTTATGTCAGATGAGCACGAGTTTGCCATCATTTGTTCGTGGTCCCCATCTTTCTTCTTGTTTTGTCGGCCAGAGTTTTCATGTAAGCCATAGGGACTCCAGAGCAGAGGACCATTCCCTATGCCATGTGGGCAAGGGTTTTAATGTGGTATCATAGGTACACCAGAGCCGTGCACCATTCTCTGAGTCAAATGGGAGAGACTCAGTTCTCCTACGAGGAGACTTATTTCATTCTCCATTCTCCAGCGATCGTGGACTCCGCCACGTCCTTTTCAGTTTGACCCTTTCCAGAGATGGAGTAGTTCTTTACATATTGTGGCGGGCCAGAGTACTCCGATGAGGAGACTCATTTTCAGTTGCAGCGACTTTGACAGGCGCAGCTCAAAGCGCATGCTCTCCGACGAGGAGATTCCACAGACTCACACTCCAGCCCTTTCGTCCTCCTCACCTACACGGCATGAGAAGCAACATCCTCGACAACAACAGTTGTGTGCGTTGAGTTGATATTGTCCGTAGTGTCCTGTACATTGAGTTGAGTTTCTTTCTGTTTGTCCAAGCTGAGTATTGCATGCTCCAGCTTGAGGGGGAGTGTTGGAGTATTTGTTATCTGTGCCTATTGATTTGTAACAGGGTAAATGGATCCTGGAGAAGATCCATTTACCCCATCCAGTGTTTAGTCCCACATTGTCCAGTGGTGGGACTTGGAGGCTCTGGAGAGGCTATATAAGGAGCCCCAGACCTCCTGTATCAGATGAGAAAGTGCAATGCATAACACGCCCCTTTGAGGGCTTCTCTCGTGGTTTCATCCCGCTCCTCATGGAGTAGGGTTCCACGTTAAATCTTGTTCTTCATATATTCTTTATCATTTTTCCATGTTTTCGCTTCCGCTTCCTATTTTCTTAACAATGGGGGTAGGGTTTCATAGGGCAAGGGTTTAAATATCGGTTTCAGATATCGTATCGATACCTTGTTGATACGATATTTGGTCGAAATTTTGATGAAATTCCGACGACATTTCGCCTATATCGAGTACCATTTGTCAAGAAATGACCGGAAACTGCCCTCATATCATCATTTCGCTCAAAATTTTGGTTCCTTGTCGAAACTAAAATTTCGGTGAAATTTCATCGAAACTTTACGAAATCTGAAATCATGTCATAGGGTGAAACCTAGAGACCCATAGGTGGCATTTGCATAATAGAACCCAAAGGATTACAAATAGAAATAGAGAACATGGAAATTAACTAAAAGATGAAACATAATTTTATTGCTACATTAGCCAATAATGTCAACACTCCCCTACATGTTGGGGTATATCTATTGATTATGCCTAACTTGGAAGTCAACAACATATGCGTTTCTTTGGAAGTGCCTTGGTAAATATATCACAAGCTGGAATTTAATGGAGATATGCAGAGTAATGATCTTTCCTCTTACTACATCTCGAATAAAGTGTCAATCTACTTCAATATGCTTAGTTTTTCATGGAAAACAAGATTAATAGCATGTGTATTGCGGACTTGTTGTCGTAGTAGAGAGGAACAAGATTGGTAGCAGGGAGTCCAAATTCCTTTAGAAAAGAGACGAGCTAGGTGACATCGCATGTGGCTTGAGCCATTGCTTTGTATTTTCCTTTTGTTCTTGATTTTGAAACAATGATCTGATGCTTTGCGATGTAACAAGATTTCCACCAACAAATATGGTGTAGCCAGTAGCGGACCGTCTATCCTCAAGGGAACTAGCATAATCATCATTTGCATAGGCAGTGACATCGGTGTGACGGTTAGCCCTATAGAATAGGCTTTTTCCTGGAGAGTCCTTTAAGTATTGAAGGAGCAAAAGAACATCTTGCCAACAATGACAGTGAGGCTTCTCTATATATTGAATAGCTCCTCATGACATTTGATATGTCTGACCTAGTTATAGTTAGATAAAGCGGCTTTCCCACTAGGCTTCTGTACTATACAGTGTTTTCAAACACAAGATCCATAGAGGTAGCATGTTTTTGTAACTCTGTTAGGTTGACTGTTAGCTTGCTTTCAAGTAAGCTGGCTTTTATAAGGATGCCTAGTCAATACTTTCCTTGTGATAGGTGTAATATCTCTATATTATGTATCACCTCAATGTCTATGAAGTATTTGAGTTGAACAAGGTCATTGGTAAGAAATACCTTTTGGAGGAGGCCTTGGTCTCTAGAATATATGCTGGGTCATCACCAGTGACAACCATGTTGTCAACATAAACAACAAACATCATAATACCTGAGGACCTCTGTTTGATGTACACATAGTAGTCATTTGTTGTCCTATGGAAACCTAGAGAGATCTTAGAAGTAAGTATGTCGAACCATGCTTGTGGACTCTACTTTAAGCTGTACCTAGTCGACATACATACTCCCCCTCGACAGAGTAACCATGTGGTTGTTGGGAAAAGAGTCTTTTATAATCATTCAAGAAAACCCTAGGCTCTCTTATATAGGGAGAGACCTTAAGGGTAAATTACAAAGAAGTCTATAGAAGAGAAAGAAATAACGACAAGATACATAAAGTGATAATAAAGAAACTATCTCTACACTCCCCCTCAAGGTGGAGCATAGATGTCTATCATGCTCAGCTTGGATGAAAATCTCTGAAAAGGTCCTCTGAGCAGTGGCTTGGTGAATACATCTGCCGTCTGATCTCCTGAGCTCACATGTGCAGTAGATATCAATCCTCTCTGAATCAGATCCCTAGTATAATGGCAGTCAACTTCAATATGCTTGGTCCTTTCGTGGAAAGATGGGTTGTTGGCAATGAATAGTGCTGCCTGATTGTCACACTGAAGCTTCATAGGTAGCGGCACAACTACATGTAGATCTTCTAGTACGGAACGAACCCACATCCTTTCCGTGCTGGCTTGGGCCATGGCCCTATATTCGGATTCGGCACTGGACCTTGCCACAACAGTTTGTTTCTTGCTTTTCCAAGAAACCAGAGAGCCTCCAACAAACACTGCGAACCCTGAGGTTGATTTTCGATCCTTAGGGCATCCTGTATAATCTGCGTCTGCACACGCTGAGATGGATAAGTCTGTGCCCTTTCTGAATAGCAGCCCTGACCCTGGAGAAGACTTCAGATACCTCAGTATCATGTGTATAGCATCCATGTGAACCTGTCTTGGTTGCTCCATAAATTGACTCACCCTGCTAACTGCAAACTGAATGTTTGGGTGAGTTATGGTAATGTAGAGGAGTTTTCCCACCATTTCTCTATATCTCCTCTTATCTACTTCATCAGTATCACCATCATACAGCTTCACGCTAGGGTCCATGGGAATACTTGATGGTTTGCATCCATCCATGCCAGTCTCAGTCAGGAAGTCTGTAATGTACTTCCGTTGGGTCATCACCAAGCCCTGTGCATTCCTTGCAAATTCCAACCCCAGAAAATATCTTAGGGTCCCAAGATCCTTTGTAACAAACTGACGGCCTAAGAATGCCTTCGCCCTCTCTATGCCCTGAGCATCATCTCCTGTAACAAGAATATCATCCACATAAACCATAATGACAACCGTACCTGCCGATGACTTCTGGACAAACAACGAGTGATCGGCATTTGACCTCTTGAATCCCTGTTGCTCAATTAGGTTGGACAGCATGCTCTCGGACTCTGTTTGAGGCCATATATCGTCTTGTGAAGTCTACAAACCATCTGCTTCTCCCCCTCAGCAGTAAACCCAGGTGGTTGCTGCATGTAGACTTCCTCCTGTAAGTCCCCGTACAGAAAGGCATTCTTGACATCTAGTTGAGATATACTCCAATCACGGACCACGACAACAGACAAGAGAATACGAAGGGTAGAATGTCGCGCCACTGGAGAGAATGTATCCATGTAATCCTCGCCATAGGTTTGTGTAAACTCACGTGCGACCAAGCGTGCTTTGTACCTATCCGACGTGCCATCTGCATGATATTTGACTGTGAAGACCCACTTACAGCTCACAACGGATGCATCAGGAGGCGCAGGGACCAAAGACCATGTGCCACGGGACTGCAAGGCCTTCATCTCTTCTTCCATAGCCAATCTCCAGCAATCATTCTTCAAAGCCTCATGGTATGTCCGTGGTATACCCACGGAAGACAAGGCTGTGGCAAACCTCTGAAACTCACCAGTGAGACGGTGAAAGGAAACCTGTGAAGCAAATGGAGAAGAAGCACTCTGCCTCCTCTGCTTCCGAATAACAATCGGAATATCAAGATCATCACCTGCTGTACTGGATGGGCTAGTGGCGTCTTGTACTGAACAATCCTGCACATGTACCAAACCTGACCCGTCAGTAGTAATGCCATCTGAACATACCTGAGGCGTGATGATTGGCTGATGTGTGGTCTGAGCAGGACCTGACTGACGCGTATAGAATTTAGGTAACGGCGAAACGATAGGCCGTGGAATGGGTAGAGGTGGAGGTGGTGGTGGAGGTGGTGGTGCTGGTGTGGGGACATGCAAAGGGGACGACTCAGGTGAACTCCATGTAGGTGGTGGAGGAACATAGACATCATCAGTGGTAGTGGATGGTACCATTCTGTCACCTGCAGGCGAGAAAAACATGACAGACTCAAAGAAAGTGACATCAGCACTCACAAAGTACCTCTTAGTCGTAGGGTCATAACACCGATAGCCCTTCTGAGTCCTGGAATAGCCAACAAAGACGCACTTGACTGCTCTAGGAGAGAGTTTGTCAAGTCCGGGAGATAGACGATGAACGAAAGCCACAGTACCAAAGACACGTGGAGCCAGTGAGAATAACTCCTTGTCTGGAAAAAGAAGAGAGATAGGTATCTTCTCACCAAGAACTGAGGATGACATTCGATTGACCAGATAACATCCAGTAAGAACAACGTCGCCCCAGAATGAAATAGGAGCACAACTCTGAATCAACAGGGTACGAGTAATATCCAAGAGATGGAGATGCTTTCTTTCCGCCATACTATTTTGCTGTGAAGTATATGCACAAGTGGTTTGGTGAATAATACCCTTTGATGAAAGAAAGTGAGAAAGTACAAAAGTTTAGGGCATTATTCGTCCGCACATATTTGACCGAGGAAGAGAAAACATTGTGCATTTCATTAATCAAATTCTTGATCACATCTCCTGCTTCAGATTTATTCTTCAAAAGAAAGACCCATTAACACGAGAAAAATCATCCTCTACCACAAGATAGAACCTGTGCTCCTGATGACCGGGAACATGACTCGGACCCCATATATCTATATGTAACAACTCAAACGGGGAGCTACTGCTCCGACTTTGACGACTTGGAAAGCTCGATCTATGATGCTTTCCCAACTGACATGCTTCACAGCGGAAAGACGAACTAGGAGAGATCTGGGGCAGAAGATGGCGCATTTTCTAGAGCGAAAGGTGACCAAACCGGAGATGCCAGATGTACAGAGAGACTGGTCCGGCAGAATGAGAAGAGACGCCAACATAGGAATTCCGAACCAGCCAATATAAACCACTCTGCTCAGAGCCACAACCAATCACCTTGCCCGTGAGTATGTCCTGAAAAATGAGAGAAGACGGGTCAAATATAGCACGGCAATTCAGATCCTTCGTGATCTGATTGATAGATAGCAAATTCATTGAGAACTCAGGAGCATGTAGGACGTTTTGTAGCTGCATAGTGGAGGATAGGACGACCTCCCCCTGTCCAACAAGGGGCGAATGAGTACAATCTTCTATCTGTACTGAACGGCCGGGAGGAATGGCCCTGTAGGCCTGTAATCTATCTCTATCTCGACAGAGATGATGTGTGGCTCCGGAATCTATAACCCAGTTAGATATATCATGAGGTGGTATGAAAGCAGTAGATCTACCTGATGTACTAGCCGCGGCTGATGAACTGGCAGAGGCAATAGCAGCAATATCTGAAGAACCACCAGACGAATCACCAGATGAATGTGGCATAATATCTCGGAGACGGGCCACAAGTTCGTCGAATCGATTATCTGCAGTAGACGGTAATGGAGACTGTGAGTGCTCTGCAACACGTGCCGATGCGGGGAACCCATGCTTCGAATAGCATGTCTCCTCCGAGTGTCCTGTGCGATGACAATAGGAGCATGTCTAACTGAAGCGACCACCCCTTCCCTGGGGTCCACGGCCACGTCCACGACCACGACCAGAAGGCGATCCACCTCTCCCACGCGAGACTGCCATCGCTGAAGGGGGTGGAGTAGAAGAGCTGGAGGAAACTGGAATGCGACTGAGCCTTCTGTAAAAATCTTCCACTGGAGGAATAACTGCATCAGCTAGAATCTAAGATCGAGCGGCATCATACTCATGATCAAGAGCCGCAAGTAGAACACCAACCATGGTGGCATTTCGAAACGCCTTCTGCTGTTCAGGAGTTGCAGTGAGAGGAATGGTATTGTATAACTTCTCAAACATCCCTCTTAGGGATGTGTAAAGGGAATGGAGAGGTCTGCCGTTCTTCTTCATTGTGAAGATGTCATGTTGAAGCTGCAACATCTTTGTCTCATTTCGCACCTGCGAATAGGTAGCGGCAAGAATGTCCCACATTGCCTTAGCAGTGGGCTGATGGAGGACGTCGTTAGCAATCTCCATCGTCAATGTACCAGACAACCAGACCTTTGCGTAGGAGTCATCAGCCTCCCATGAGGCATATATCCCAGTCTTCTCTGCGGGCTCATCCTCGGCAAGAATATGCTTCTTACCATTCGACTTCATGAGGCTCATGAACTGCATTGCCCAGAGCTCATAGTTAGACCCGTCCATCTTCACTATTGGTGCAGGACCCTTGAATGCGCCTGTGTAGGGCATATCGACTTTCGATTCTGACATACTGCTGCTGGAGAAGAACTAGGGTATGTAGACAAGATGATGAATGTCTACACGATCTGCATCGGATTTGAGTACGTATGTAGACGTTACGCACTCAAATCCATATATCGGACGAAGAGAGGACTAGGGTACGCCTTAGAGGAGGCTTACAGCCCTTGCAACGGCAAGGAAGCCGCCTGGAAGGTCTGCGGCTGACTTGTTGCCGCCGAGGATGGCTTGGGCGGCGAGTTGGGGGCCGCCGGGGACTAGAACAGCAAGCTGGGGGCCGCCTAGAGGCTACTGCGGCAGGCTGGTCTGCTGCCTGGGGGCCTCGGGAGGCGGGCTGGGAGCCTCGGGCTGCGGGCTGGAGACCGCGTGCGGCGAGAAGACCGCGTGCGGCGGCAACAGCTGGAGGCGGCGGGGGGAAACCGTAGGGAGAGGGCGCCGAGGAGAGGGCTGCGGCGGCGTGAGAGAGAGGGCGGCGGGTGGGGAAGGGGGCGGCGGGTGTGGAGAGCCCTAGGGTGGCTTTGATACCATGTTGGGAAAAGAGTCTTTTATGATCATTCAAGAAAACCCTAGGCTCTCTTATATAGGGAGAGACCTTAAGGGTAAATTACAAAGAAGTCTATAGAAGAGAAAGAAATAACGACAAGATACATAAAGTGATAATAAAGAAACTATCTCTACAGTGGTTATGTCATGTAAACCGCCTCTAAGTCGCGATAGAGGAAGGGCGTCACCAAGATGAGAGATGAGCCAATTCTTGCTGGCTGTAACATATAGAATAGTGCGAATA
The DNA here is from genome assembly GCA_037367405.1 of Ottelia alismoides. Classification (NCBI taxonomy): domain Eukaryota; kingdom Viridiplantae; phylum Streptophyta; class Magnoliopsida; order Alismatales; family Hydrocharitaceae; genus Ottelia; species Ottelia alismoides. Next base: position 375,695 of record JAZKJV010007649.1, read on the forward strand.
GAACCCCTCCTTGTCACGTGAGAAAATGTCTCAAAGTAGTTGAACATCGTAGGTCTTAGTGAAGCATTTCACTACAAGCCATGATTTAAATTTGTTAATGGTAATGCCTTAAATGTAGGCTTTTCGGTTTCGTTTCAGTCATCTTGGAAAGAGAAATTCGGTGGAATTTCGACGGAATTTGGGTGAAATGACCATGAATTAGGGAAATTACTTGAAAACTCATTTGTTTCTAAAATTAAGATTTTTAATATTCTTTAACTCAGTAAATGATATAAACATACACAAATTGTTTGCTAATAGTAAGATATTAACATGACATGTTACATTAAATTTCCATCCAATTGCTCCAACATTCGAAGAAGTAGTATACTGCTACAAATCAAAACCATATTTGGAATCGAAATTAGACGTCATTAGTTTCACCTATTAAATACGAAGAGAATGATGACATGTGCAATAATAACAGGGAAAAACATAAGCTAACAAAGAGTACTAATAAAATGATATCTTATGTAAGAAATTAAAGATCGAAATGATAGTTTAGAACTTGTATCTAACCAAAATGCTTTCAACTTAGAAAAATATTTAATTTTAGAAATAAAATAAGACACACATATACATACACAAAAACAAATCTTTCTAAAATGTATGTCTAACAGATGCATTGTATATCTTGAGATCGTAAAATATATGCTATACAAGATAAAAAATAAACTAATACCAAATAATTGCGTATCATTCACAAACACAATCTATATCCAACATGATAGTAGGCAAATACTTACATCCACAATATTTAGAAAGTTGCTAACAATCTAGCACTCGTACAACCACACGTAATTCTTGTAATAGACAGAAGCCACAAGAAAGCGAAGCCTTAAATTTTGGATTTCGATTTCATTTTGGCATGTTTAGAAAGAGAAATTTCGCAGAATTTTGGTGAAATCATAGGAAATATTGGAAATGACTCAAAACTTAACTTTACCCCAAAACAAGGTTTTTAATATTCCTAAGTCAATAAATAAAATAGAAATGAACATTTATTTGCAAAATAGAATGACAAATACAAGTTTTGAAGTAATATTATCGTCATAATCATCACACATGTTGATAAATAGAGCAACAGGTTGCCTAGAGCCAGAACTATATGCTAAACTGGAAGCAAGAGCACTAATAATCACCTTATCAGTAAGAATGCGGTAACACATATAATAACTATTTATTAAAACATATATATCAAAATAAAAAAAATAAAGCTCTTAAGTTAAAACTTGAATTTAACTCTTAAATCTTGTGTCTAATTAATTTGGTTGGGATTTAGATATAAAATTGGAAACTAATTAAAGAAACTTCTTCAAACAACGCAAATCTCTCTAACAACTCAAAACATCAACGAATAAATAAGTGAAAATTTTTTAATGCAAATTTCGATGAAAGAGACCATACGAAGGGACCATACGAAGGGAACTTAATTTTGTGGATATAAACCCGAGATTGACCCAAGGTAGATCTGAATGGAGACGAAGAATCCATGTAGCCGACCCTACTTAATTGTGGGAAAAAACTTTGTTGTTGTTGTAAATTTCGATGAAAGCAAATGGTAGCCTCATTTATTTTTGTTGTTTTGCCGAATTGACTTGTAATTTCGATAAAATTTTATTGACATTTCGGTGATATTCCATTGGAATCATGGAAAAAGAAATAAGGCATTGTTTCGGTTTCGACAACCCAAAGAAATGGAAATTCAGAGAGATTCGGTGGAATTTCGTTGACATTTGAAGCAATGGTTAATGGATCCATATGGAGAGTTTTGGTCTTAAAGATATAGTTTTAAGAAACGAGGGTGACGCCTGGAGGACGTGGTACAAGGTCCCACATTCTCGTAAAAGTAAGCGCATCCATATCCTCACCCATGGCATGTTTCCAACCATGGTCCTGAAGGGCACTATCATGATCACGAGGAACAATGATCTCAGTGAGAGTATATATAAAACTATTGTCACATATGGATAGACTATCCATAAAAGTAAAATGTGACAAGTGGTGTAGAGTACATTGCATTTTGAATTTTTTGCAGTGTAATGCAGAGTTTTGAGAGAGCATCTAGATTTGCTGTTGGGGGACCACTAAAAGAAGACACATCATTCTACAATTAAGGAACAAGTAAACGAACTAAATCATGTTGTATAGTGGGCCTCCTGGTGTAGACTATGGAGGAGGAAGCTCTAATGGAATATCACTAACAGACTGAGTGAAGTAGCTAGTCTGTTCTAAGGTGACACCGTGACATCAATTAATATTTGGTAGTGATGATAAGTGTTGTAATAACCCTGATTGGACCGAAAAGTCTAGTTGGTGGGGTGGTAGACTGAGTATCAACTAATTTCGACTAGGCTGACTACTCAATCGATTTTTGCTTGGAGATACATATTTTTTTATTTTTTTGTTTTTAAAGAAAAATAGTCTAATACTTTAATGTTTTATTTAAATTCAATTACTTTTTTTCATTCATTATGATAGTAAAAAATATATAAATCTATGTAAATATATAAGAGTATATGTATAAAAAGGTTTTATATATTTAAAACAATTAAAAAAAATCAAAGCCAATTAAAGTCCGGCTAAATTCAGTTAGTCTCTCGACTATCGATTAATCCTTAGTTAGTGACCCAACCGATGGCGTATCGATTATCGATTTTTGCAACCTTGGTGTTGATCGATAGGATCATAGTACATATATTAATCTGGGTCCCTAAGTACCCAAGGAAGACATGCTTGATGGCAAGAGCATACTACTTATCAGTAGTTTGGAAGTTGTGAACAAAGGTGTTGTAGCCAAAGATGCACAAAGGCAGATGGAATGGCTCCACATCTTTGTACAGAAGAGAGAAGGGATTGACTCCATTGAGAATCAAGGAGCTTATCCGATTGATAAGTTATGTTGCAATATGAATATCTTCACCCAAATAGGTTTAGGAGCTCTCTTATGAGTGAGGAGGGTCCTGGCAATATCCCGAAGATGGTGAAGTTTACTTGCGGCCATCCCATTTTCTTTGAGGTGTACAAACAAGAAGTCTAATGAAGTGTACCTTGAGTGTCAAAGAAAATGATCAAGTCATGTTGAGCTAAGTCGAGGTCATTGTCAATTTTGAAAGTCATAACACATGCAGAGAAAGATGTTTTTATGAACTGAAAGGACTTGACAATTTTATTAATTTCTAACCATTCCTTTATTAAGTATGCCCATGAAGATGTACTATAATCATCTGCAAAGACAAGAAAATACTTATGACCTCTCATAGTACGAGTCATACATGGTTCTTAATTATTACAATTGACTGAAGAGAAAAACAATGTACTACGAGGCTTAGTCCTATGAGAAAAAGAGCCCCGTAGACCACATATTCGTTATGTAGAGAAATAAACAAATAACATGTAACTCAATATCTTAGTCACCGCATAATTGTCATTTAAATAAAGATAAATCTTATAACATACAAGAAAAGATAAATGCATTAGAGATGATGCATAATATAGAGCACTCCTCTGCTAGTGCTTAATCTGGAGGTGATACGTGCATGAATCTGTACACAATCTGTAAAATCTAGATGCGATGCTACTACACTAATGTAGCAGTTATTTTGGAGAATCTAGCGAAGATCTCAGAAGATAGTTGATCCCAACACAAATTTAGAGGTGTAGAACCCAAAGGGAGTTGTAGAAGATAGATAATCCCAACGTAACCCTGGAGATGATCCCATTGCAGGAGAGGCCTAGCGTTCGTTAAGGTTGTTGTTGGAGATTGCTACATAATCATACACTACATCTAGATACACGCTGTTGGTAGCGCTGCAGATTTGGAGGTGGAGTGGGGGAATGCTACAAGATACGGGGGGCCATGTTTACAATTTGCTGGGACACATGCTTTACATTGGTGATTGGATCGTCATTAGAGGTGCACATCAACAGTGCTAGAGATCCCCCGGCAGCTTTGGAGAGAGATAGAAATGGGGTTGGTGGTGGCGACAACTAGGATTCAGGCAAGCGTGTTCTTGAGCTTCGATATAGGATCGCCACTTCACTGCTATGTGGAAAAATAATGGGTTGAAATGAGTTGATTTCTTCTGGAGGGGGTAGGGTTTCTTACATTAGGGTGAAACCTTGAAACCTAAATTTTTTATAGTATAAGACAATCCTTAACATGACTCTTAAATAAAGTAGATGCTAAAAATAGAAAGCATCAGTCAGACATTAAAAAACCGTATTTGTGTAGAATAAATTTGTTGAACCACATGGAAAAATATCTGACTATACTCCAAATCAGGAAAGCAATATGTGTATGCGCAATACATAGTGAAAAAGCAAAATGAGGGGGTAAATGCATGATATATGTGGTTTTCTTATTTTTAATATTTAAATAAATAAATAGATTTATATATTCATGGCTTTTGAATTTACTTAATAAAAATGGAGTTGCATACTTTTGTGTAGAGCTTAAAACTACATTAATAATAAAGTGAACATATGATAGTGTTGTTGGTCACCGCAATACAAGTATCATATGCCAGAAAATAACACTAATAATCCTAAAGTAATTGTTTTTTGTATTTGAAATAAATGCTTTCATATAAATATTATTCTCCTCAATATAAGCTAGTAAAACTTAAAAAATAAATATTAAAGTCTAAGTAATATATCAACTCTATCTAGAAGGCATACTGAATATATGGTCTATGCAGTCGAATATGCGACTATATAGATTGAATATGCACACTGTAGGTTGTATTATGCAACATAGACAATAAGGTTCAGTCTACCCACTACATAGGCATATGCGGTCGCAAATGCAATGCATGCTGGGGCATTCCTGAACACTGCTCTAAATTTTAAATCTATTCTTCTCAAAGCCAAGGTTCAAGATATTGATATCCGTATCGGCAAGTCTAGAAAGAGATATATCGACGATATCGACGGAAATCTTGGAAATGGCATAGAAAAATGATTTTCTCGCATTAAGATTGTCCTTATTCCTAATATTAAAAAATAAATACCAACCAAACACACTCTTAAATGCAAGAGGGAGGTGTATATACCATATCAATACATATTACGTTGCACACATATAGATAGTAATCTGTTGGCCGCTGACTCATGATAGATATTTGAAAGGAAATAAAAAATCCATACATAAAAAATTATAGACATAAAGCTGGTGTATTTAGCACCTTAGCTTTATGCAATTTATATTGCATACCTATATCAGAAATCAAACAAACACGCAAATGAGCTCAATAACATATAAATAGTAATAAACATCATTCATAACATCCATACATTTGAAAGAAGGAAAACAAGCAAGTAGATTAGAAATTAAACTCTTTGCCTGAACTAAAGACAATCAAATTGGACTCTTTTCCTGGATCAATTTTACTAAATTACTAATACTTACCACGTATCGATTGTTAGATTTTAATATAGTAACATGTACGATATGTATGCATATCAAATTTGATTAGTTCCAAAGTTGCTTTATCTCGATTACTTTGCTCCTTGTTAAAAAAACGAAGGCTTCATTGCCCAATCAAGGATCTTTGGGGATGGGGGGGGGGTTCAAGTTGAGGTACGCTCCCTCTACAAGGACTCCGAGGCAACATATCCTGTTGGGAAAAATAAGAGATGTGTTTATTCCACATGCCCTAGGCTCTCTTATATAGGAGAGTAGCCTATGGGTAAAATACATCAAGAGTCCAAAAGACAAAAGAAATACGAAACGGTACAAAATAGAATAACATATATCTCTACACTCCCCCTCAAGGTGGAGCATAGATGTCAATCATGTTCAGCTTGGACGAACACTTCTGAAACGACCCTCGAAGTAGCGCCCTGGTAAAGATGTCTGCAATTTGGTTCCCTGAGCTAACATGGGATGTAGAAATAATCCCCTTCTGAATTATATCTCGTATGAAGTGACGATCAACCTCAATGTGCTTGGTTCGTTCATGAAATGCTGGATTATTTGCAATAAATAGGGCACCTTCATTGTCATATTCCAGAGCCATATGAAGAGGGACTTCTATATATAAATCTGTAAGAACAGCTTACACCCACATCATTTCTGTACTGACCTAGGCCATAGCCCTATATTCAGACTCAACACTGGATCTTGCTACAACCGTTTGCTTCTTGCTTCTCCAAGAGACCAGAGAGTCTCCGATATACACATCAAATCCAATGTGGACTTCCTATCCTTGGGGCATCCTGCGTAATCTGCATCTGCACATGCTGAAATATTAATCTCCTTGTCTTTCTTGAATAACAGACCTGCACCTGGAGATGACTTAAGATACCTGAGTATCATATGTATAGCATCCATATGTACCTGATGTGGTTGCTCCATGAACTGACTCACCCGACTAACAACAAAAGAGATTTCGGGTCTGGTAGTTGTAACATAGAGAAGCTTGATCACCAGTTCTCTGTATCTTCTCCTGTCTACCTCATCAGTATCGCCATCATATAATTTCATACTGGGATCCATGGGTATAGTGGCAGGTCGGCAACCAAGCATTCCTGTTTCACTCAACAAGTCAGTGATATATTTCCTCTGGGTCATTACTAGCCCATGAGAATTTCTGGCGAATTCCAGTCCCAGAAAATATCTAAGAACTCCAACATCATTCTTTCGCCCTTTGAATTCCTTGTCCATCATCACCTGTAATCAAGATATCATCTACATATACCATAATTGCAATAATACCTTTGGTTGTCTTCTGTACAGACAGGGAATGATATGCATTGGAATGTTTGTACCCCTGTTTTTCAAACAGGTCTGAGAGCTTCTGGACCCGAGCTCTGGAGTTCTGCTTAAGGTCATAGATAGCCTTATGAATTCTACACACCTTAGAACACTCCCCCTCAATAGCAAAACCAGGTGGCTATTGCATGTAGACTTCCTCCTGCAAGTCACCATATAAAAATTCATTCTTGACATCTAATTGGAATAATAGCCAATCACGAGTAACTGCAATAGAGAGGAGAATCCGTAGGGTGGAATGGCGAGCAATCAACGAGAATGTATCAAGATAATCCACCCCATATGTCTGTGTAAAGCCACGAGCGACCAGACGTGCCTTGTATCTGTCAATACTGCCATCTGCATTCTGCTTAACCGTAAATGCCCACTTGCAGCTCACTGTAGACACATCTTTAGGTGCAATAACAAGGCTCCAGGTACCTCTTGACTGAAGAACAACCATATGGGTAAACGCCATATATTATCCTTTAACGCATCTTGGTAATTCCGTGGAATATCCACCGCCGATAGTGCAATGACAAAGCTCCTGAATTCACCAGATAAGCGATCAAAAGAAACAGTGGATGCTATAGGATATGACACGCAGCTGCGCTTCTGTTTCCGAAGTGCAATAGGAAGATCCAAATCACCTGCATCCTCATTTGATCTATGTATTATATCCTGTTCAGGTAAATCGTCAGATCCATCAATATTGATTATACTCTCAGAATATACCTCAGGCGAGCTAGATGATGAGCGGTGACCATGAGCGGAAGCAGGCTGACAGGTATAGTGGAATGGCAATGGGGAAACAGGAACGGTAACAGGAGGTGTAGGGGATGGCAGTGGTGTAGGGGGTGATGGTGGTGGCATGTATATAGCTTCATTAGTGCCAGAGGATACCAGCTGATCACCTGTAGAATAAAAGAGTACATAACAGACTCGAAAAAGGTAACATCAACACTAACAAAATATCTCCTGCGCAATGGATCATAACACTTGTACCCTTTTGTGTTCTGAAGTACCCAACGAAAACACACTTGACAACCTTAGGAGAGAGCTTGTCAATACCTGGAGTCAATTGGTGGACAAAGGCCATCGAGACAAACACACGGGGAATGAGGGAGAACAATTCTCTTTATGGAAAAAAGGGAGAATGGAATCTTCTCACCTAAGACAGACAACGACATACGATTAATGAGATAACATGTCGTTAGGACAGTATCGCCCCAGAAAGAATGAGGGGCATGACTCTGTATGAGAAACGACTTGGTGACATCAAGTAAATGATACAAAATGAAATTTGGCGATGGCGGGAAAATAACTTATTTGAAGGTGGAGATATTTGGTGGGGAAGAAATGAAAGGGTTGAGAAAAGAAGCTCGTCAGGAACACGAGGGGATGGAGAAAAGAAACGTGAAGACCACGTGAGGGGAGAGAGAGAGGGGAGAGAGAGAGAAGAAAATGGAGGGGTTGAGAGGAGAAGCTCGTCAGGAACACGAGGGGATGGAGAAAAGAAACGTGAAGATCACGTGAGGGGAGAGAGATAGGAGAGAGAGAGATAGAATAAAATCTCAATTTTTCATATCAACTGAACTGACTAAAAACACTAGCCTATCATCCCTTTATATAGGAGGGATGAGGTTACAAAAATAGAAACTCGAATTCAAATTGAAACCAATTATCCTAATTTGACTCTAACCGACTAACCGACTAATTTGAAATTCAAATCTTTAACTAATTATTTGGGATCACAGGCGATCTCGTGAGGGGAGAGAGAGAGGGAAGACCACGTGAGGGGAGAGAGAGAGGGGAGAGAGAGAGAAGAAAATGGAGGGGTTGAGAGGAGAAGCTCGTCAGGAACACGAGGGGATGGAGAAAAGAAACGTGAAGATCACGTGAGGGGAGAGAGATAGGAGAGAGAGAGATAGAATAAAATCTCAATTTTTCATATCAACTGAACTGACTAAAAACACTAGCCTATCATCCCTTTATATAGGAGGGATGAGGTTACAAAAATAGAAACTCGAATTCAAATTGAAACCAATTATCCTAATTTGACTCTAACCGACTAACCGACTAATTTGAAATTCAAATCTTTAACTAATTATTTGGGATCACAGGCGATCTCGTTTATTTAATTAAAAACATGATAACTCAAATAAACGTAAATAAAATTAACGGATAAAAATTAAATAAATGCAGCACTATATTTCCATTTCACGCTGCATCAACTCTCTTCCGCTTAAAAAAATTCGTCTCCCGACGAATTGCTTGATCTTCGGGTTGTTGATGGAGAATTTCCTCATGGCTTTTTGGTCGAATCTCCCAATTTCGCTCTGACGAACGATGGTGTTTCGTCGTGTGTCGACGCGAATGTCTGGATGGATCGTCAGATCGTGAGGACGATCTGTAGGCCATGCTCTAATACCAATTGATACAAAATGAAATTTGGCGATGGCGGGAAAATAACTTATTTGAAGGTGGAGATATTTGGTGGGGAAGAAATGAAAGGGTTGAGAAAAGAAGCTCGTCAGGAACACGAGGGGATGGAGAAAAGAAACGTGAAGACCACGTGAGGGGAGAGAGAGAGGGGAGAGAGAGAGAAGAAAATGGAGGGGTTGAGAGGAGAAGCTCGTCAGGAACACGAGGGGATGGAGAAAAGAAACGTGAAGATCACGTGAGGGGAGAGAGATAGGAGAGAGAGAGATAGAATAAAATCTCAATTTTTCATATCAACTGAACTGACTAAAAACACTAGCCTATCATCCCTTTATATAGGAGGGATGAGGTTACAAAAATAGAAACTCGAATTCAAATTGAAACCAATTATCCTAATTTGACTCTAACCGACTAACCGACTAATTTGAAATTCAAATCTTTAACTAATTATTTGGGATCACAGGCGATCTCGTTTATTTAATTAAAAACATGATAACTCAAACAAACGTAAATAAAATTAACAGATAAAAATTAAATAAATGCAGCACAATATTTCCATTTCACGCTGCATCAGTAAATGACGATGTTTTCTTTCTGCAACTCTATTTTGTTGGGAAGTATAGGCACATGATGTTTGGTGAATAATCCCTTGAGTTGAGAAATAATTGGAGAGAGTATGAGTACAAAATTCCAGGGCATTATCACTTCTCACAATCTTTACAGATGCAGAAAAAACATTACGAACTTCATTGATAAAATTTATGATATTATTCCCCGCTTCAGATTTATTCTTTAACAAAAAGACCCAAGACACACGAGAGAAATCATCTACAATAACCATATAATACCTGTGTCCCTGATGATCAGGAACACGACTAGGGCCCCATATATCGACATGAAACAACTCAAACTTGGAGCTACTACTCCGACTCTGACGACTGGGAAAGGTAGATCGATGGCGCTTTCCCAACTGACAAGCCTCGCATTGGATGGACGTGTGATGTAAAACTTGGGGTAACACACGACACAGTTTTGAAGCAGTAGATGTCCAAAGCGCAAGTGCCACAGGAGGGAGGAAACAACAGGTAGAGAGGAGGCTCCGGCGTAAGGGTTCGACTGAGACGATATAGGCCACCTTGCTCATATCCACACCCAATCACGTTGCCCGTATGGATGTCCTGAAAGATGAGAGAAGATGGATCAAAAATTGCTCGACAATGTGAATCCTTTGTAAGTTGGCTAATGGACAATAAATTCATAGAAAAATCAGGTGTGTGTAGCACATTCTTGAGGTGCATAGAGGGTGTCAGGCTAATCTCCCCCTGACCAGTGATCGAAGAATGCGTCCCATTGGCAATAACCACAGTACAGCCTAGAGAAACCTGTTGGTAGGCTGTAAGTATACCTTGATCACCACACAGATGATGTGTGGCTGCAGAGTCCATAATCCACTCTAAAGTATCTGATCCACTACTGCTAGTAATTGCATAAGTGCTACCTGAGGTACTGGTAGATGTAGTAGCAGCAACATCAGAGTGACTATCAGAAGCATGTACTGATGCAACGGGACTGGATGGAGGAATAATGCCCGTCAGACGAGCTACAAGATCATCAAACGCTGATCCAGAGATGAAGTAGATGGGGGCTCAATCTGTTCAGCTACTCGTACGGAAGAAGGAAATCCATGTTTGGAGGAGCACGTGTCTTCGGTATGCCCAGAACGGTGGCAAAAGGTGCATGATGGCCGAACACGATCCCTTCTTCCCCAAGGTCCATGACCACAGAACTGATGATGACCCTACGACCTCGATTCGTTGCCATGGCTGAGTCGGTCTGATTTGCAGTGGATGAAGAAACAATAATACGACTCAGTCTATGAAATGCTTCCTCCATTGGAGGAATGGTGGAGTTTGCCAAGATCTGTGAAGGTGCAGCCTCGTACTCTGGATCTAGAGCCGCCAGAAATATACCAACCGTAGTGGTATTCCGGTACGTCTTCTGTTGCTCAGGAGTGGCTGTGAGGGGCATGAAGCTGTAAATCTTCTCAAACATTCCTCGTAAAGATGTGTACAATGAATATAGAGGCCATCCATTCTGCTTGATGGTAAAGATGTCATGCTGGAGTTGCAAAATCTTCATTTCATTCTTTGCCTGTGAATATCTAGCAGCCAGAATATCCCACATTGCTTTTGTAGTGGGCTGATGGAGAATATCATTGGCAATCTCAATTGACAGGGTTCCTGATAGCCAAACCTTGGCATATGCATCATCTGCCTCCCATGAGGTGTTGACCCCAGTCTTCTCAGCAGGCTCTTCTTCAGTAAGAATGTGGTTCTTACCGGTTGACTTCATCATACTCATAAACTGCATTGCCCACAGTTCGTAATTGGACCCATCCATTTTCACAATAGGGGCTGGACCTCTGAAGGTGCATGTAGATGGGATGTTTGCCTTGCTTTCTGACATTATGATAATAGAAGACTATGGTAGTAGACTAAAGATATGATCGTCTACACGAACATTAACGGGTTTAGTTGCATGTGTAGACTCAAGCAACCAAACCCATTAACTTGGAAACGTGCGTGCGGAACGAGGACTGGAGCCGCACACGTGCTGACCTAGGGATGCACGCGCACGGAAACTGGGGTCGTACGGGACTAGGACCGCACGGGAACCAGGGGCTTCATGTGCACAGATGTGCGTACAGGAACACGCACAGATGCACACTCAGGAGCACATACAGGGTTTGGCGGCGCTGAGGCTGGGACCAAGCGACGTTGAGGCTGGAACTGAGAGCGGCACGGGGCCTAGCGCGGCGCTGGAGGCGGCACGAGACCGAGCGAGACCTAATGCGGGCCGAGGGCGGTACGAGGCGGGGAGGCACGCGCGCGGAGGGCTCGAAGGTGGAGGCTAGAGTTAGGGTTTGGTTTGAGAACTTTGGTCTAGGACCGTCGCTCTAATACCATGTTGGGAAAAATAAGAGATGTGTTTATTCCATACGCCCTAGGCTCTCTTATATTGGAGAGTAACCTATGGGTAAAATACATCAAGAGTCCAAAAGACAAAAGAAAATACGAAACGGTACAAAATAGAATAACATATCTCTACATATCCGAAACAAAATTATAAAACCCATTGTGTTGCTGATACTAGTAGCAGTTATACAAACAAAATTATGAACAAATCAACCTTTTAAAGTTGAAAAATACCTTCTAAGCTTCTTCACTCATAAAAACACGTAGCTAAAAATCAAGCAACCTGAGTGATATCGATGGTGTAACACCGGTATTGGCAAACTATTGATGATATTGGTTTATATTTGAGAAAATGTGCATTGAAATCCTCCAATTTTGACCGATATGATACGCCAACGATATGTTGTTGATATGATGCAGGATATTGGTCAATATCATGCAACAGGATGTACTGGGGTAAACCGATACCCCTGAGTACTGACATGTTGATTCCGATACATCATCTATCGATCAAAAGTATATTGCGATATCTTATACCATGACGTCCTGTCACATACTTGAATGGGCAAGGTCCCCATACAACACAGTGAACCAAAGTAAACATGAAAGTTGTTTTATGATCACTTCGAAAAGGGAATGATGCATGATGATGCTTCTCAAGTTGGCATGCTTCGAAGTTCAACTCAAAGTTGCTGGGAACACTATGAAACATGTCACGAAGAGAAGATAAGGAGAGGTAGTCCGTATGACAATGCAGATAACGAATTCAGCATAAAAAGGAGCAACACTGACAAAGAATGTAGGAAGATCTAAATAACAAAGACCATTTTTCTCATACTCCATACAAATCACATGCATTGTCCATATATCATCAATAGCAATGAGATCCATCATATGACTTCTGCCTTTCGCATAGAATTAAATAAGTCTTTGACTGGTGAAAAACTATCTAAGCTGTTCACCTCTTCTTTCTTAAAAAAGTCTTTGTTGTGTATAAGAGTTCCTTGTTGCTTTACACAAATTCTTACCAAATTTCTGCAGTGCCATTCCCAACTTTTGGCCTGATGACCATTTACGAACCTATAAATTGGAAAAAGGAGAGTCTTTTTTTCTGTTTAAAAACTTTCATTTCAAGCTTCTCCATTTTTCTTCTCTATGGGATGAATTTGAGCGGTGGCATCATGTACCCCTTCTGATGATAACTTGCGTCTCATGGTTGATATGATCAGAACTTAACTTACTCTTTGTAGGTATATGATGGATGCTGGTGCTGCTGCTACTCTCGCTTCTTTTATGTTAGAGGTGTCATATCAGCTAATCATAGAAAATTGCATATTTGGATGGAATTCTCATTGATTATTCAAATCTTTTTTGCAGGATATGTTGAGCTCCTCCAAAGTAACTTCCAGAGTTCGAGCTTTTGATGTAATTTTAAACCTTGGAATCCATGCTCAATTATTGGAGCCTACCTTAACTGAAGATCCTTCTGATATAGGGGAAAATTCTTCCATTGATTTGTCTTCAATTAGTGAACCACATGGAAATAATCATGCTGAATCTAATAGAAAAGCATCATTGACAACTGACAATTTCGAGTCATGGCTTGTTATCATTTTGTACGAAAGTTTGTTTCTTCTCGTCCTGGTAATTCTGACATTTACTAATTTCAAGTTCGTAAGTCCGTTCTTTTTTTATATGTTTCTGTTAGCTGCATGAAATGCTATTCGTTTTTGATATGCTCTACTAGTACTTAAGGGAAAAAAAGAGAATACTGCCGTTGCTCCTGTTCTGACCGTTCGTTCTTGTTATAGGAAACCTTTATGAAATACTTAAGTTTCTATTTATATCTACATATAAGTCTGTTTCTCAACAAACAAGTTTTATTTATTTATTGGATTATAAGGAAAGAAAAAGGGTAAACAGATGTCTGGAGGATAAGGGATATAAGGATAATATAGAGAAATGCCTCTTAGACTTGTATGTTTTGATGAAGCAGGACAAAATAGTTTTGCATCCCAACCACATAATGTCGAAAATGGATAATATTTGAAGTCTGATGGAAAATTTTGCTTTTTTGTTTTATGACTCGAAAAGTGCAACCTACTGGAAGTGCTTGGTAAAGGTGAAGTTGATTCTGTTTCCTAACTTTCTCATTACAGTAAGCATCCCACTCTTATAATTGTTCAATGATATATCATGCGCAATATATTGAGCGAGTCGGAAAAAAATAGTAAAAGCTAGCCCAAATAATGTTTATAAATTGTGTAATCTATTCTTTTCTGTTGTCATGAAGATTTTTTCCTTTTTTGTGATATGGAAATTTCTTTTTTTTGATCCTTTAGTTAAAAATAACCCAACAACAACTTGGTTGGACAATTGGATTGTCCCAATTTCCATTAATACTTGTTACCTGTTTGGTCATTTTGCTTATTAGGACTTGTGTAATTATGGTGTAGGCTCCTTGTCTTGCTTGTTTATTCATGAGAAGCATAATTGGAATATCATATTCTTCTCCCGTCGAGTCATCATAACCATCATGACCCACATAAATCTCGGTGTTCTTGTTCCATATTTCTATTTGACCCTCCTATGAATTTACCATGTTATCAGAGAAGGGAGATCCATGGCCGTAACCATATCTTCATCTTATTCATGTGTCAGGATATTATTCTTGAAGTTTTTTTTCCATATGCTGTGTTCTTGTTATTTGATTACGATTTCATTTCGTAGCAAAATATAAGACTTTTTCTCCAGGTTCATTCATGGTTCTTAATCTTTATGCTATTGTTCATAACATGTATATGATTGAGGTTGTCTCCGTTTGTTGATGGGAGATATTGGATTTGATTTCTCAATACTAGAAGTAAGGTGATATTTCTTGCATAGATGGTTTCGATTGATACTGGTAATTGGTTGATATGTGTTGGATTATGCAATAAAGGGGTAGTTGGATCTCTTCAAGATCCAATTTCTCCCACTCATGTTTAGTCCCACATGGATAAACGATGGGAATTTGGTTTGTCTGTGGGACTATATAAGAAACTCCACAGCCTCTGTACTCATTGAGAAATTCTAATAGAAGATTTGGCCTTGTGAGACCTTTTGTGGTTTCATCCCGTTCCTTAGGGAGTAGGGTTCCACGTAAAACAATATGTTTATGTTTGGTTTTTGTTTCTGATTATCAATTCTCTTCCACGTTTATTTATTTCAACATGGTATCAGATCATGTTCTATTTTAAGGATTTGTTTTTGAAGATTTATTCGAGGTCAAGAAATTTTTGTTCCACATTATGTGGTTTCTAGGACTTCTTGTTTCTATGGATATTATAGAAACAAGAAATGGATAGTTTCTATGGATATTCTAGGACTTCTTGTTTCTAGTTCATAGCAAATCAATTTGTTCTAGGGTTTCGTCTGAAACCCTGATTCTTCATGGCACCCTAGCAACAATGCATCTCCAACCACTTCCTCAATCAATCAAGATATTTAAAAACCCTAAGGATGCGGTGGAGGGGGCGATGGGAGGAAATTCCCACGATGATGGTGTACTTGTGTATGCTTTAATTTATATTATATGGCGTGCTAGGAATGAGTGTATTTTTCGTAAACAATGATTCTGTGTGGAGAATGTATCAGGTCGACATCGGGCCACTGTCTCTTCTTGGGACCACATCTAACTCATGTAATTCCTCTTCATAATTAATGCAGCTCCTGTGGTGGGTTCCATCTCGGAGCTCCACCCTTAAAAATTCCCGGAGGATGCTAAGGAAGTCATATTGGGTGTGCTCGAGTGCGGTTTCCCGTTGGTTTCACGTGGCATGATCAATTGGCGGAGGCTGCGATTCATTGATGGGAGCACTGAGGAGGAGGAACCAACGTAGAAGCTTGTTGTCACTGGGGTTCCGCTGAGATGTCGTAGGCTTGAGGTTCTCAAGGTGGTCCTGAAGCACCTACAAGTGGTCACTGAGTTGTACAGTTCTGGTTTGCTTCCATGCTAAGGCAAAGAGGTGGAGTTGTTGCTGAAGGGGAAATGACCCCTCTCGTTGCTACGGGCAACACTTTGGCTTGGGAAAAGGCAGTTGTCCCCGTGGTTATGGATCGTGGAAACTGCGGGGTTGTTAGAGGTGGAGCTAGTGGCCGATGATGGACAAAGACAACGATTGGTGGTGGGAAGCCTGAGGAGTGTTGGGTCCAAGGGCGACAGATCCCAACAACCATTTTGGGGGGAGCCCTAGCGCCACACATGATGTCTCGAATGCTACGTTATGCGGTGTTTTGGGTCAGATGGTGGTTTCATGTCTCAAGATGAGCCCATTCGGGTTCCTGGAACCAAACTCGATTGTGACCCTTTCTCGGGCAAGTCCAAATAGGCGGTTCTCAGATCACACATCATTCCCAATGCTCAACGTGGTTTACTCGGTTTCATCCGACAACTCGAATAAACATAAAATACCGAACCGGGTGTGGATTGTCTTTTCTCGGAGAAAGGCGATGAATTGAGGAGGTTCCTTAACCAGGGAATACCCTTAGGGCTTCAACAGCTCGTCGCGGGAGCGGGCTCTGATTTAAGATCTGGACCCCTGGCACTGGGTGCAAGGCAACATAGGCGATAAATTTTGGTGGGGGGACTGGGAAGCTGAGAAGGGGGATTGGCTCGTTGCAACGATAATCGAAATGCCAAGGGGTTAGGGAGCGATGGAGTTCGGTGCAACCTAGTCGGGAAGGGTATTCTGTGGACCAATTGGCATTGGAGTTGGCGACACAAATGCTAACCTTCTCTCGCAACCGACGTCGGTTTATTGCTCTGGAATGGGAGTCCATACTGCTAGATAGTGATTATGAGATGGGAGTTGTCGATTTTTCTAGAGAGGTTGGGGATGGGGCCTTTGTAGGGTCAGGTTTCACAGGTTAGGGGACTGCTGGGGATGCTTTGGATGGAGGGGAGCAGGGAAGAGAGGTGGTTGATGTTGCACTTGTTGGGGGAAACGGGGAGGTTCGCAGGGGAGATGAAGCAACATCGGTGGAGGATGAGGAGGGAAGGCAGTTTGGGTTTGAAATTACGAAGCTATTGGGGATTTGGTGGTAGGGGATCCCCCATCAATCCACCAATGAATCGTTTCTTGGAATGTGAGGGGCCTGGGGTCAACCGGACTAGCGACCGACGACTGGGTCTTTGATGGCCAAGTGGATGGTTGGTATTGTTTGTTTGCAGGAGATCAAAATTGATGCTTGGGAGTCAATGCAATGGATATTGCATTGGGTCCACATCTAACGAGTTTTGAGTGGTGTTGGCTAATGGTAGTTGGGAAGAGGGGGGTTGTGGCTTGGTATGGTGATATGTACATGTCGGGTGGGGAGGAGATCTTGGCTCACTTGGTTTCTGTGGCTCTATCTAATACAACGGATCACTCCTGCTTGTTGTGACCTCTGTGTACGGTATTATATGTGCGTCCACTAACATAATGCGTCAGTTCGAAGTAGGTTCCCAGAGATGGCCTGGATCGTGGCTGCGGATTTTTATGTTACACTCTACGCCGAGGATCAGCCAAGGGGGAGACATGCGTAGGACCCTGTTACTTGTCTTTTCTTGGTGAGGTAGTAGGGGAGCTCACTCTAAAAAGTCATGGACGCTGCGAATTGTAGATACATATCGAGAAGAACATCATCCCGATCACGAATAGATCATTTTCTCCTATCTATCAAGGTTTTGGAGATGTTCAGTTTGGCTACAGTAATCTCCCTTACCAGAACGAGATCAGATCATATCATGTCGTGCTTTGACTTTGGCAATGACATGGGTTTCACTTCATATTTTATATTTGAGAGTTGCTGGCTATTGGAGGCGGGGTTTCGTGATATGGTGTGCGATTTCTGGTCGAATTTATAGGTGGAGAGGTCAGTTACAATGAAATTTGCCTTGAAGTTGGTCGCACTGCCCACGTGTTGTTGGAGTTCAAGAGAGTTACCCGAGAGCAACGAGAGTTGAGGAGAAATCAAGTGCATGATGAGTTGGGACGGCTTGATACAACGGAGGACGGGGGGGGGGGGGACTTGGATCAGTATGAGCTCCTGAGTTGAGGTCTGGTTTATAAAATCTTGGAAGAGGAGGATATGAAATGCGAATTTGGGTGGCGGCAGAGATCGAGGCAAAGATGAATGAAGGGGGGAGATGTCAATACTAGATTTTGTCAGGCTATGGTGAACGGGAGAAGGAGAAATCTGATTCATTCAGTTGAGGTGGGGTCGGAGAGGTTTCGTGGGGAAGGAGAAGTGGCGAAGGTGGTTACAAACTATTTCAAGGGTATGGACAACCACCACATTGTGGGTCGCGGTGGTTGGGGGCTGGGGTGAATTGAGTGTTTGATATGGTCACTAAACTTATGATTAGAGGGTTTGGGGTGTTGGATGTTCGTGAGGCCATCTCTAGGCTGTACCCGGATGGTTGCCCATGATCGGATGGGTTTTCAGTTCTTTTCTAGTTGGAGTTTTCGGATCTTATCGCGGAGAAGGTCGTGAAGGTGGTAGCAAAATTTGAGGAAGGTAATTGCGATTTTGATCAGCACAATTGATCTTTTATCTTTCGTCTATCGAATAAAGATGGGTTGTGGGGATTGAGGATTACAAACCATTTGCTCTCTCCAATGAAATTTATCTTATGGTGTCAAAGCTGATGGTCAATCATCTAAGGGGGTGTGAACAATATTATCTCCCAGGTCCAGAGTGCCTTCTTATCGGCAGGCAATTCGTGGACAATGTGGTCTGGACGTTAGAGATTGTAGTTGATTGGCCCAGAAGGAATGTGAAGAGTGTTTTGTGGAAGGTAGATTTTTCGAAGGTATATGATTGTGTGGACTGACGATTTCTTCGGACCTTGCTTTATAGACATCTATTTCAGATAAGTGGATTTCTTGGATGAAGAGGTGTGTCACGACCATATCCTGCATGGTTTTGGTGAATGGGCAGCTAAAGGGTTGTTAGTTCCAGTTGCAAAGGGGTGTTCAACAAGGATCCCACTTAGCTCCATTACGTTTTTGTGCTTGTGTCTGGCACCTTGGCAGTTATAGTGGAGCGGGCAATATCTGGAGGGTACTGTCATGGATATTCAAGTGTGGCAGGGGGTTATCTATCTCCATCATCCAGTACGTAGATGACACAATTCTTTTCGCGCAGGGAGGGGCATATAGCTGCAGAAGCCTCTCGACCGTTCTGGACATTTTCATAGACGTATTTGGGCTGAAGCTGAACATGGGCAAGTCAGAGTTTGTTCCTTTTTTCCTATCAGAGAGGGAGTCCGAGAGTTGCACTTCCTGACTGCATTCACCACACACTACCAATACCATACGTGGGTGTGTCGTTGGTCGCTGACAGGTTACACGCTGCTGATTGGTTACCGGTGATTGAGAGATTATAGCAAAAACTAGCGGGTGGAAATCTGTTTTCCTGTCGAGGGGGGTGGTAGGTTGGCGCTTATGCATTCAGTTCTATTTGCGATTCCGGTTTTATTTTTTTCTTACAGGCTTGTGTCGGTTGGTATTAGGATGAGGATGGAAGCTATCATGAGGCATTTTTTTCTGGTCGGTAAAGTGACAATCCAATGGGTTCAATTTGGTGGATTGGAAAATGGTGCCATGTGCAAATGAGGACGGGGGCCTGGGTGTGCGGAGTCTGGAGGAGATGAACAAGGCCCTTTTAGGCAAATGGTTGGTTCGTATTTGGGGAGAATGCGATAGGCTGGTGTGCAAGCTTATTCGGAGAATCTACGAGCTCGATATCTCTTTTCCAGGCTCTAGGGGCCTTGGTGTAGTGCCCTCTTTCTTTTGGAAGGGCATATGCAATGTGGCACATGAGATCTGGCCTTTTCTAAGGCCCATGATTGGGGAATGAGCGGATTTTCTTTGTTGGTCAGATGACTAGAGTAGGGATGGGGTGTTGGATGTTAGATTTCTGCGGCTGGAGGCTCTAGTGAAGAATCTAGGAGGCACGGCTGAAGGCGTTAGAGAGGGGATGCCGGCTAGGTCATGGCCGGCGGTGAAGAAAGGAGGCCGGGGCTGGAGGCGTGCCGGGTGCAGGAGGTCTGGGCGGCACCCGGGAGGGCTGGGCAGCACCCGGGAGGTCTGGGCTGCACCCGAGTGGGCTGGGCGGCACCTGGCTGGTGGGCGGCGGGGCTGGATGCGCCCTGGACTGGGGCCAAGAAGGGCTGGTGGGCGGCGGGGCTGGGGCCGAGAGGGGCTGGGGCCGAGAAGCTCGAAGACGGCGGCGGGCGGCGGGCTCGAGAGAGGGGGGGCGGCGAGTGGAGAGCCTAAACCCTAGGCTCTGATACCATGTTAGAGGAAATAAAAAAATGTGTTTATTCCAGGGAACCCTAGGGTCTCTTATATAGAGAAAACCCTATGGGTAAATTACATAAAGCAGAACATAGAAAAACAAAAGGACCAAAAGGTACATAGATATATAATTCTTTCAACAATTTAGGAGAGGAAGACTGTTGTCAAAGGACAGACTCACGCGATTCATTCTGGGGGCTGACCAAGGGTACCCATGGTGCTTGATTGTGGTGGAGGACTTGGACCATGTCTTCTTTACATGTGGTAGATCTGTGGAGGTTTGGAACCTTCTTGGGAACATAGCTGTATGCTCTGGGAGGATGCCAGATTTTTGGAAATCCATTGGGACATATTGGAATGACACGAGGAAGGAGAGATCGAGATGTGTTGTTGTGATCTGGACAATTTGGTTGGTCGGGAATGGTGTCTTGTTTAATATGGACCTCTTCAATGCGGAGAATGTTGTGGCACATGACAATGCGTTGAATGGGAGTTGGAATATGTAATGTGTGGTTGCTGTGTATGATGTAACCTGTAACAATCTTTGGTTATTAATGGTGATGTTTTTGGGCTGCATGTCCTTTTTTCTTTCAAAAAAGAACAATCAAATATGTTCCTACCCGGGTCCTTCTTAAGTATATGATCGTAATAATTGTGTTGTTCTTGTTGTTATTGTTCCATATTGATGTATGATTTCCTATTCAGAAAACAACAATGAATCTCTAATAACATAAACAAGAGAAAGACTAAATTGATGCATTACCTTACAACCCTAAAGGTCTCCTTTATTGAGGGAAGATACTCCACCTAAGTTTATTGAGGGAAGATACTCCACATAGGGTGCCATTCGGACTTATGCACTTATGAAGGGCATCTTCCTCCGCGTTTTGGAAAATACATGTAAATTTAATGGTATTTGTTTAATCTTCTTTGTCATATCCATCTCTTGCATGTTTCATCTTTAACCTTAAATAACACATGTTTCATCTTTAACCTTAAATTGTTATGCACATAAACAAGATTGTGAATCTTATCTTCTAACAACTTGTTCCTTCTTTTAAATGAATGACGCTGAATATGCTGCAACTCATCAACTCTCTCGTTGTTGTAGTTCGAGACAACATAATTATAATCACTTGTCGCAAGTTTGGAAGATTAACATACAATAACTACCATTCAATTGTTCAAATGACAAAAATCAAGTTAACAAGGAACAACCATGCTACTTGACAAGTAGTAAATATATACCATTTTAGCGAGAAGAGTATTGCTCCATCTATTGGCTGCTATAATTCTTCCAAATGTTCTTTTGTGATTTTTTTACATGCATTAAATAATCGTTCATTCGTGCACTTAGTTTAAAACTTTAATTGCCTAACTTGTTTGTTGTTTCCAGTCCTACTTCCTACCTTATTTTTTTAAAAAGTCCTACCTTATTTATGCATACTGTTTTTGCATGTTCATCCTTTACAAGATTCTCTATCACGATCTAATGATTGCTAGAAGTTCAGCGCTAGTATTGAAATTGTGCTTAGCACTAGCCACTATTCATTGCTCCATATATATATCGGCTTTAAGAGGAGGATACTATAGCTTTGTGGACGATTGCGTGTCAACGATCCCTAAACTACCTTGTATCCTTTACCGACATTTTCCTTCACCTTTTGCCTCATGCATTGTATTGTCTCGTTGATAGCTCTTATGGTCGATTTTTATTACATTCCGCAATTCTCAACGTCGACACAACTGATTCCATGATTTTTTATACTCATATGAAGTTCATATCTCTCGTCCTTATCACTCCCATTTATCTTTTAGTTATATTAGTAATAGAAACTCATCTTGATAAACAGGTTGGTGTCTTATTGTTAATTTATCTCACATAAGCACAGACCTGTCTTGCTATCAATCAGTACCTATCCATTGTTTTCACACATGACATCAGTAACATCAGTTGGCTGTTTTGGCACCGACTGACAGGTAGCAAAATTGTGTAGGAGAGGAATGAAAAATTTTGTGAGTAGTGGACAAAGAGCAGGGTTTGAGTGACACTGGTTATGCTTGTTTATTTTTAGGCCAATCGATGCTAGTCAGAAATACTGGTTATGCTTGTTTTTTGCATGGCCAAAAAAAATCTTTTTGTGTGTTTTATCTCTCACATGGCAAACTTTACCCCTGTCAATATTTCTTTTTTCTTATGCGTGAATTCTTGTTTAGTATGAATTATCAGGGTCTCCCTTGCTTTAACTGTGAAAAAAGAAAATATTTTTTTGTCGTTACTAATTTATCTCATTTGTTGATCTTAGATAGGTGTAAATTTTAACTTTAATTTGCTACAGATTCGTTAGCATTGTGCATAATTGCTATATTTGCTGCAGCTTGTTTATTTATAGTTTTTTCAGTGTCCATGGTTATTATTTTGCAGGAGGAGGAGAAAGAGGAAATTGTATGGGCATCCGCTCTAAGTTGTCTGTTTTTTTTCTTGTTTGACAACGGAAAAATATTGAGAAAGAGATTGGAGGGCCTTGACATTAGGGTGAGATTTAAAATAATTGATATAGCATGATTCACCATATGCTACCTTTATTTCGATGTGATTAGATTTGTTTGGAAAACTTTCCAAGATAGAGCATTTTCATATTGATTGGCTAGATTGCATGAGTTTGGCATTGCCCTAGCCCTTTGTCATAAACTCTAAATTGAAGTCTTTATTGATGATTTTTTTTTCATTAATACAATGGGATAGACTTTGGCCTAGATGCGTGGTCATAAACATAATCCAAACGCTGCCAACCCAACAATTTAGAAAAATAGACAAATGTGTATGCCTTTGCATCGAATATTATAGGCCCTAATACAACCTTTAAAAGGGCTTGGGAGATATTTGTGCTTGGTTTAACTTTATCTTGTTTTAGGTGTATTATTTTAGTTTCAGTCATATGCAGTGCTCATCCCTTGGACATGTCTGTTTTGCTTAATTAATTTAAGAGTAAATTAACAGAAGTCCCTGAACTATACACCTAATTTCAATGTGGTACCTCAACTTTCAAAAGTAACAATGTAGTACCTAATGTTTTGTTTCGGTCCCAAATCGATCTTTTACTAACAGAAGCAGGTGACGTCTGTCAAGTCTTGTATCGTTGGGACGAAAATGCCCCTAGGGTAGAAAAGTCCCAAATCCTCAAATATTTCGCTCTCGCCCCCACTTTCTACCCCACACAACCATCCCCATCTTCCCCTAGGGTTCCAGTCAACGATTGGTTATGCACAAGGTCATGTCGGTAGAGGGGCACGTGGGGTCGATCGACGGTGCGGCCTCGACGGAGGCATTGGGGCTTTTCTTCCGTAGATCAAATGAGCAGCCCGAGAAGCTGAATTTCTGAAAGCAAAATCAAAAGGCTTTCAGTTTTTGATGGACCAAATTCGATTACATCAAGCAAGAACGGAGCCTAATCTAAACCTACAACCAGGTAGAAATACACGACATTATCAAAAACTTCCCGCCGCCAGCAAAGAACACCCGTAAACACAAAAAACATATCCAAAAAAACATAACTGATCTCACAAGTAGAATGGGTGAAAATTCGAGAAAGGAAGGATGGAAAAACAAGAAAAACTCCCACAACGAAACATAGAAAGGAAGGAGGGAAAAACAAGAACAACTCCCACAATGAAACACATTCAAGCGGTGCTCTTTCCCCCCCTCCCTTTAGAATCTCTGGACAATTTTGCAACTTCACCAAATCCATCATCTGCATCACAAGTCAATCCAACCAAACCATCACAATAACAACTAAAAATACGCATAGGACATGCAAGCATTCAAAATCATGCATACTAACGAAGAGAAAGGTCATGGAAAGCGACGGACGTGGAGATGGACAGTTGAGTCGTCGACAAAAAAGGCGACCAAGTTGATCTCTCATCTTTGCTCAATGGCCACTCGTCGAAGAAATGCCTCGCATGCTTCTATCTCTCCTCCTCCCCACCCATCTCTGATCTCTGCAACCCCAAGTCTGCTCCAAGAACAAAGCAATGGGGTTGTTTTCGCTTTTCCCGATCCTCACCTCCCTCCTTGTGCAAATCCGAGCCCAACCCCAGTAGCGTGACCCTCCAACTGTTGCAAGTAGGAAAGAACCGGATTTGATTATAAAGACATGAAGAGAAGAAGCTACTACGTCTTTGGACGCTTTAATTACTTGCACTCCCAATCAGAGGAGAGACCCATGTTAGTGGGCATGAAACTGGTGGGATAGAGGTACGACAGAGGATCTTCCCCTAGGATTTGGGGCTTTTCTTCCTTGGGGTTTATTTTGTCCTCAAACTACATGACTTAACGGGCGTAACCTACTTCTGTTAGTAAAAGATCAATTTGGGACCGAAACAAACATCAGGTACCACATTGTTACTTTTGAAAGTTGAGGTACCACATTGAATTGTGTGTATAGTTCAGGGATTTTTGTGTAATTTACTCTTAGTTTAAACATAGAATTTAAATATTGCATGGAAAGTTGGAAGAATCATCAAAAAATTGATATTTTTTTCGTGCAAACTCGCGATTCCAACAACTTTCAATTTGTTATTTGTATCTGAAGTTGTCATTAGTGTTTGCTAATTTTTGTTTCATGTTTTCTTGTCTCAGGTGATTAAAGCCTTTTTGGACATTAGCAGACAGCATTCATGGGCTGAGATTGTCCATTGTAAGCTAGTTTGCTTACTAACAAACATGCTGTATCATGTAGGTGATGATTGTGGAAACATAAGCGAAACAACAGTTTTCCTTGCTGAAAAAGTAGAACTTCTTGGTGTAGACTTTATATGTCTTGAGGTTAGTGCTATGTCATACAACTTCTGTGTGTTGTGGTGAGCACTTCATTGTTTTAAATTGACTTTCTATACTAGTATATATACAAGTTGGTTTGGATTAACATGAAAATGATTTGTGAGGTCTAATAACTTAAGTCCGAGCTTGCAAAAATCAGTCAACTAGATTGATTAGCTGCTCCTACTAGTCGGATCAGTAGGGTGGTCAACTGAATAGAGATTTGTCAATTAATATTCGATCAATTAGTTGGTCGATAGTTGACCAATTTTTTTGACAGTCGTTTCTTTGTGATTTTTCATAAACTAAATTTGAGGTCCTTAATGTTTGATTAGAATTCAATTGTTTGTTTTATTTTATTATGATAATATTGAGAATGCCCAAAACCATGTAAATATTTAAGAACATATTTATAAAAGATGAATTACATATTTGAATAATTAAAAATATAAAATCGACTAGAGTTGAATAAATGTGATTAGTTGTTCGACTTCTCAATCACTCGATCGACTGAATATAGAAACTAACTTTTGCATGTTTGGTCCAACGATCATACACCGAAAATGAAATCTAATGAACTATTGTCGAGTCCAAGGATCATACAATTAAAATTTAAAAAAATCTAATGAGTTATTAGCCTATTAATGAGTCCAAAGATCAGTTTGTGACTATCTTGTTCACTATGTTATTTATACTAAGAAAAGGCAACATTTGAAATTTGCTTACTTCATATTTTATTTTATTTTGACTTGCTGTAGATGCATCTTGATGGGAATATTGAATGTATGATCAGTGGACCACTGAATTTGCATGATTTTAATGGATATACATGAAATTCAATTGGAATCTCAATTCTCAAGCATTAATGTGAATCTTATGTATTTTTTCTAAGCAGTTTTTCACCATCTTGATTGAAATGGCAAAACTTTGATGTTGTTATGCCATTCTGTATCAATATTCATTAAGGGTAAACAGCAAATTTCTTTTGTTGCTTCTAGTTCCACAGGGACTCCCTACTCAAGGGCATGTCCCTTGCTATCGTGTCTTGCCAACTTCATCTACACTTTTTCCAGTATATGGTTGAAACTTCATATTTGATCTTCAGATCCCTTGAATTATACATGAGACATCTTGCACATACACTTCTCAACAGAACATTATTGTAGAACGTAAACACCACCATCCTGATGTGACAAAGGTTCTTCTTATTCAAAGTCGTGCTCCCTACTCTTTCTGGGGAGATGCAGTCCTCACTGCTTGTTGTGTAGTCAACTGACTCAACTGTATGTCGTCCTTTGTGTTAGGAGAATATGTTCCAATTTCGACTGCGTTTCTCGATCAGGATCTTTTCTCTCTAACCCCGTGTTTTTGGCTCTGTGGCTATTGTTTACCATTTGACTCCTGGCCATGATAGACTCTCTTCAAGAGTTGTCAAATGTGTATTTGTGGGATATTCCCAGACCTAGAAAGGATATCCGTGCCTTGATTCGATCTGATGGAAGTATTATGTTAGTGCTGATGTCACATTTTGAGTCGATTATGTATTTTTCACCTATAAGTATATGATGACCTCGTCTGAGTTCGTGAGGAGGTTTACATTCCTCGTCCTATGCCACCACCAACTCATGTGGTTACTCTACCTCCACGCCCATTGCCACCTCCACTTGTGGTTACTTCGCCACAACCTCCTACTGTGGTGCCTACTCCAGTGGCTCTGCTTGTGCCTACACCTACTCATGTTGCTCTATATTTGCCTTATTATTACACTCACATGCCACCAACTGCCTCCTATACTTATGTGCCTCCCCCTTCATTTAACACATCCTAGGTAAATTCTGAGAACTTGGTTTTTACTGGTGGCACTGGTGATTTGAGCAGATAACACCCCAGTTTACAGATTAGTCTGAGGATTTGAATCAATCTATGGCTCTTCTGAAGCGGAGGTGCATGCGTGCTATGTATCCTCTTGCTGATCATGTTTCTTTGGAGCATCTTTCAACGGATTTTGGGAGGATTGTCGTGGGTTTCTTAACTGTGGAGATCCCACGAATATATCAGGAGGCTATACAAGACAATCAATGGCATTTCGCTATGGAGGAGATGTCAATGCTCCAATTTCCTGGCACATTGAGCTTAGTTACTGCCCCTATAGGGGCATCCGTGGTTGGATGCAAATGGATGTCAACAGTGAAGCACCGTGCAGATGCCGATGTTGATCTGTACAAGACTAGGCTTATGGCTCGTGGGTTTACCCAAATTTATAGGGTGGACTATCAGGATATATTCTCTCTAGTGACACATCATTCTCTTCGAATCCTTCTCTTAGTTGCAGTGATATGGGATTGCTCCCGGTCTTAGTTGGATATGAAGAATGCCTTTTTATACGGTGATCTGCAGATGGAGGAATATATGAAGCAACCATCTGGGTTTGTTGTTGAGGGTGAGTATCAAAAGTATGCAGACTTCATAAGGCTTCTAGAAGCTATCGGACTTGATAGAGCAACATGGCTTCACGAGATGGACTGTAAATCATTTAATGTTTGTTTAGAGGACTCATAGAGGTTTCGTTGTCATTCTGGTTTATGTTGACGATATCATTGTTACATGAGATGGTGTACATGGTATTAGTGCAACTAAGGAGTTTCTTGAGCAACAATTTGTCACCAAGGACCTTGGCAAATTATGATACTTATTTGGATTTGAGTTAGCCAGGTACTAGTTGGGTCTTGTGATGACCCAGAAGAACTATGTTACATATCTCGTTTCAGAGACAAGCATGTCAGGTTGCAAACTTGCCATTACTCCCATAGATCCCAACATCATGAAGCTATATTATGATGATACAAAGGATGTGGACAACGGAGATACATGGAGCTTGTTTGGAAGCTCCTCTAGGTGACTATTAACATGTCATATATCTCCTTAGTGAATGCAGTTCACATGATCCTTTGGTATTAAAGTCTTCTCTAGGTATATAATTGTACTTTAGCAGAGGGACATCCCTTGCCATCACGACATGTGTAGATACAGACTTTATAGGATGATCCAAGGACACGAAATCTACGTCTTTTGCAGTAATCATAGGGAGCTCTTTGGTATCATGGAAAAGCAAGAAACATACCATGGCTGCTAGATCTAGTGCTGAGTTAGAATAGAGAGCCGCGACGTTTGGAGCACTGAGATGATGTGGGTCATTTGTTCTGACAAACTGAGCTATTGACGCGCCTCTTCCTATGCAGTTGCAATATGATAATCATGCTGCTCTTTTCATTACCAACAACCCTGCCTTCTACGTGAGGACGAAGCACATTGAGGTAGATTGTCATTACAGACGTGACATGATTCAGAAGGATTTTATCTCTACTTCCCACATCATCTTTGTGGAACATACAACATATGTTTTCACCAAGTCTCTAGCCAAATGGCCATTCCATAGATGTTCTTCCAAGCTGAGAATGATTGGCATCTATGCTCCATCTTGGGGTTGAGAGTTATATTTATCTTTTCCTTATTTATCGTATATTTTCCGTTTCTTTCATTTGTATTATGTAATTTTTCATCCATGGTTTCTCCTCTTTATATAAGAGCACCCTATTGTCCCTTTCATAGTGCACGTCATATTTCTCTTCCCACAATTATTAATGTATAAATAATAAAATTTAAGGAAAGCACATGCCATGCCATTTTGACATAATTTTTACGCTCAAGTGTAAGCATTAATTTAGTTAACAGTTAATAATTTTTAAAATAAAAAAGTTAAAAGTCTAAGTAATATATAACCTCTATCTAGAATATGGACTGTATATACAGTCTAGTATGCAGTTATGCAGACATAATATGCAAGCTAGACCACATAATACTCTGCATGGAGAATACTGTTTGTTCCATCTACCATGTAGGCTTTTGCCATTGCATGTAGGGTCCAGGTCGTATTCCACTTGAACACTGGATATGGGGATTGCTTGGTGAAGAGGTACACCACTACTTCTTTGGTTCTTATCCATGAACATTCATGGATGGAAGGTGTCTAGCATGGAGTGGTGTTACACATGGAAGTATGGTATATTATATTGGACACGTTGGTTGACCATTCTTGAGGTAGTGCATGGGAGTGGAGAGCAAGGCCTTAAATGTCGGTTTTGATCACCATTTCGGTATCGACCAAAATAGAATTTCGGTGGAATTTCGGTGGAATTTTGACCGGAATTTCGGTCATTTTTTGTACTATGACCCCCATATTTGGGTCATTTCAGTCGAATTTCGATTTCGAGTGGATATTGATATTCAACGGAAATTCGACCGAATTTCGCTGAAATTTGAGGCCAAGGTGGAGAGTTTATCATAATGTATAATGTGGATGATCCATTGTCTCATAAATATATTTTTCCATAGAATCGTTTGAATCTTCTATTTAATTTATATAACCTCTCTATAGAGGGTGACTAAATGAGATGGGGATATTTTCCTTGTTAGTACCACACGGTAAAAACAAAAGAAACTACATCCCATCTATAACACCCCTAATATAGTTTTACATCTAGTAATCTCAAAATATGAGTGTGAGTTATAAGTAGTAGAGACTGCTACTAGACGACGTGAAGTTGTGGGCTTAAGCATTCTAGGATGTGATCAAGGGGTCCAGTTGGGCCAAGCCCAATAAGTTGCATGGGCAAGTTGTCCTGGATAATGGCTTGGATCTGGGCTTGGGACATTACACCACCACTCCATGTTCCCTACGCGGAGCGACTATTTGAGGAATCCCAAGCGCCTCTCCTTAGGGCAACTGGAAAGCGGTTGTTCAAGAGTTCAATATAAGGCCGACTCTCCCGAATCTCAGCAGATCTGGACTCTATGTTGCCTCTTAGGGTGGATTATATATGTCAACCAAGCTTATCTTTAAATATAATTTCATGAATTTGGTGCACTAGATGGTTTGGTACGGAAATCTACAATCTTATTTGTAGAAGTTCAATACGGAGATTATAGATCTCCCTTTCGGCAATATTGTTGTGGAAAAAATAACGTTTCACTTTTATATGATTCTTCAACACATGTAAAATACATTATTAAGCTTTAAACGTGGCAGCCTTGTTATCTCAAAACATCTGAATTAGGTAAGTGATGAGCAAATTTTAAGATGGGAAGAGAGTAGGTCCAAAGAAAGTTGCAGGCATTCCATGCTATAGCTCCTTATTCGAATCGAAGCACCTGATCTAGGTTACATCATATTGAAATACGTTAGTAACCACAAAAAAAATCACAAATTGCTTGTTGTCTTGTAAGATCAAAGCCTAAGTGGACTCCCGTCACGTGCCTTGTGGCAAAGGAGCTTTTGTAAAAAAAAATAAGATCAATCCACTCATTCAAGTAAATCACAAATAGTGAAAAAAAATCAAGACATGACCTACTTGACACCTTTTAAATATTAAAATAATAGTTGGATATGATTACATATCTTATGTGTGAGTACCCATCAAGGGTATTCACCCATCATCTTTTTCAGGAAAAAAATAAAAATTTGGATAACTGAATCATCTATACTCATTGAAAGAAGATTTAGAGGATCAGATTTTTGGTTATATATTTTATGAGAGACTACATGAATTGCTGTTCAGAAGTTATTAAATCACGGAAACCCTTCTTATGGAGAGGCAGAGCAAAATGAAAGTGCACTTATGGATTTTTGAAGTATTCAATAACACATAACACAACTCTATAATTTTAATTCTGCTTGTGCATTCGTTTAGATTTACACTTTGAATTGGTTCCTTTTACTATTTTCTTATTGATATGCCCCCTTAAATTCTTATGTGTTGTTACTGAATTTTTTTACTCAAACACACTCTCTTTCCCTCCAATTTAAATTATGATCGTGTTTGCAGTATGCACATGCACGTTTGAGGGAAGAAAAACAAAATCTTTTCCTGGTTCTTTTGGATTATGCAGTAAATCACATTCATGGCTCTTCTGGGACTAAAGGAGGTTATCCACGTGATTATGATGAAATTCAGACTTTAGCTACAATGCTCACACTTGCGGATGCTCCTGAAGCATTTTACATTGCTGTTAAGCATGGAGTGGAGGGAATCGGTGAGATTATGAGGAGATCCATATTATCTGCATTGGCTAGATCTTCAAATTACGATCGCCTAAATTTGGTAGGTTACAGGAACATGGTTTATTTCTTACATTTTCTCTTAAAAGGATCACTGTAAGCCTGTAACTTGACATATGATTACACTTTGCAGATGAAGCTGGTAACACACAACACTGTAGGCCATCCGACATAATTTTGTAGTCTAATTACTTAAGTTTAGCAAGATAGACACCATGCAATTGCTAATTAAAAGTAAAAGGCCGTTTACTTCTCTGGAGCCCTTGTTCCTCTGGTGACCTAATTTCACTTGTAGTCTTTATTTTGTCACTTTCGTATTTTCTGGACTTAATTGTCAATGTCACTTTTTCTTTTAGCATATTTCATAGCCGACTCTACTTAATTGTGGGAAAAGGATTTGTTGTTGTTGTTGTACTGTCGATCCCCTTCAAATGTTTTTTAGTCACAGCCTTCTTTTTTTGGATGCTATTCTTATCTTTTTTTCAATTATTTTCTTCCAACCATGTTCTGCTCGTTTCCTTCTTTTTTGAACTGTTGTAGACTGTAGGCTCTGTTGGGCCCGTCCATAAATGCAAAAAATGTAGCCCATGTCCTTGTTTTGCTACCTTTTTAAGCCCTCTCCCTCCTTTTTATGGGTTGTAGCCTTTTTTTCAAACTCATCCTCTCTTTTTTTTTGCTTTGGTTACAACAGTAGCCCACAAGCCCACTGGGCCTGGAAAAAAGGAGTAGAAAGTAGCATTTAGAACCCAACTTCATTAAGAGAATGGCATCATGCCCTTTTCTTCCTTAAGGTTCCCGATGGGGAAACCCATCTTGCATCACAAGAATCTCGACGCCGCAGGCAAGGAATGTTGGGTCGATAGAGAGGAACCCATTGGGAAGGTACTGCTGCTAGTGCTCCTGCTTGTTGTTGTAACTGCGGGTGCGAAAGAGGTGTGCTGGGTACAGGGCTACGACGCTTCGATCGGGTGCTGGTGTGCAGTGGTTGGGGCTGTAAGGGGAACACGTGAGATGCACTGGAGATTTCTTCTATAGGGATGGTATTGAAGCGTGAGGAATAAGTTGAAGAAGGTTTTTAACCACAAGGAAGTGTTGCCATCACCACCGTCCCATGCTGGAGAAATCTGAGGGGGGGATGACCCAATATTTTTTGGGTTTGTGGATTGACTATTCATCTGAAACTTGCCATCATCAGTGCCATTTTCTTTGTAGGTGGAGGAAGCACTGAGATGCGGCCTCTTTTGCTTCTACAACACATGGACATTGCCCGTTCATTCTCCTCTGCTGCAAGGGGTTCGCTAATAACCCAGTTTTGAACAAATATTGCTGGAGATGCAGTGGCTCTCATCACCATCCATATAAACAATCAGGAAGAATGAAGAAGATGCAGCAGATACTTCGAATGCCAGAAAAATATAATTGACAACTCAAAGACATCCAGGAATGACATGCTTTGATACCATGTAGAAAATAAGAATGCGTAAGCGGAACTGGAAATAAAAAAACATAAACATCTTGATTTACGTAGAACCCTATTCCCTAAGGAGCGGAATGAAGCCACATGATAAAGCCTTTAGGGATAGCTATGCAAGATGTGAAAAAGAAGGTGTCTACCATCTTGTCCAGTCCACAATTGCTATTATGTACTCCATGACTCAATTTTCCGCTTATTAAGTCACAGTCTTTGGCACCGGCACTTAGGCCATCTGTTTCTTCAGAAACTTTGTCGGGTCCTTCGCCAGCTCCTTCCTACTATCAATCAGTCAAGCATGTGAGGCTTGCCAATTAGGGAAGTATCATTGAGTTTCTTTTTTTTATACAATCAGTCCACTATCCTTTTTGAGATTGTTCAACTTGGTGTATGCCATTGCAGTTGTTTTCCTGATCATCTGAAAAGTAGTAATTACCTCATTCTTGTGGATGACTTCTCTCATGTTTCGTGGATCTTTTTGCTGAAAAATATATATGGGGTTTACCCCATTTTAGTACACACTATTACTGAAATAAAGACTTAATTCGATGCATGTTTCAGGACTCTTAAATTTGATAACAAAGCCAAGGAACTCTGTTCATATTATATGCAATTTTTTTCTCTATTTAAGGGACAATATAGCAAACCACATGTGCTTATACTGCACAACATAATGGTTTGCCGAACTGAAATGTCAACATATTCTTGGTATTGCTCGTGCATCGACTATCATGTTCGGTATACATATTGGGGAAATGAGGTCTCTACTACCCTGTTTCTTATAGATCATATTCCTTCCACTTCCATTAACGTGCAAATTCCCATAGAGGTTCTCTTCTTAGGAAAGGAAGCGTTCTATTAACGAGCAAGCCTCGCTTCTCAGAGGTCCTAGAAAGTCTGGGCTTTTCTAGGTCATCAACATATCATTCCTTATTCGTATGAAAGAACAGAAATGGAACTATGATAATGCTAGTTTGTGTGGATGATGTTATCCTCATAGGAGATGACTCTGACGATATTACAGAGGTGAAGAAACATTTAGTAGAACAATTGTGATAATAAACTTGAGGCCATTAAGATACTTTCTTGGGATTGAAATAGCTCGATCCAATCGAGGCTTGGTTATGTCCCAAAGTGTGCTACCAATCTACTTTAAGAGACAGGGTATGCTAGGATCTAAACCAACACGGATACCTATGGATCCCAAGACACGCATCTATGGACCTTGAATGATTGAAGATGTAGGTCGCTGCAGATGAACAATGGGCAAATTATTATATGAGCCATCATACAAATAGATATATCACTTGCAGTCGACAGGATTGGTCGATTCATGAGCTTTTCTACCTCGATCCACTTTGACGTATTAATGAATCATGATGATCTTAAGATATTTTGAGAATTTTTCTCCACAGAAGGGCCTATTATTTACGAAAGGCAACACTTTCAACCTTATAGCCTAGTCTGATGTAGACTACATATGATACATGCTGGACAGAAAATCTACCACTGGATTTTATTGCATGTCACTTTGTAATTTTGAAGAGCAATAAATAACCACTTGTCTCGAAGGAGGGGCCCTCCTTGTTGGTGCTCCCACGCCCTCCGGGGGCCGTGATCATTTCGCCTGGAAGGAGGGGCCCTTCAGTACGCGGAAGGCGTACTTCTCTTTACTTCCCAGCGCCGCGGGTACGGATGCGTCCATGCTCATTCACTGCAAGCTCATTTGGGGTCTCAAGCTCCCGGAACGGGTTGGTATTTTTCTTTGGATTCTTCGGCGTGGTAGGCTGCTTACTCACGATCGCTGTGCTTTGATGTTCCCTAATGTTTCTAATTTGTGCGGACTGTGCGGTGCGGGGGTGGAAACAGCCGGTCATCTTTTCCTTCAATGCGATCGTGTGCGCGCCATTTGGGACGATGTGGGGTGGCTGAATCTTTCCTCTTTTGCTGCTTTCTGGGATAGCTTATCTGACGCCGGGAGTCGGTCGAGGGAGGACAGACTGGTTCCCATTGCGCGCCTTTGGAGTATATGGTTGGGAAGAAACGAGGCTTTATTTGCTCGGCAGAGGTTTTATAAGGAAAATATTTGTATCGCGGCGTCCCGATTTTGTCATGATTGGTCTTCCATGTAGCGTTGTTCGGGTGGGCGGATGGTATCTCTCTTGATATCATCCGCCAATTTCTTTTGTTTTCCTATTTCGCACTGTAAGTTTTCTTCTCGTTACTCTTTAATATACTGGGGCGAACACCGTTGAGTGTCTCCCCCTTTTTTGATCGTAAAAAAAATAACCACTTGTCTCCTGCTCAAGTGCTGAAACTCTGAGAGTGAATATAGAGTTATGGCAACCGACACTCACATAATGAATACAGAGCAATAAAACTAGTATGGATTCGATTCGTACTCACAAATTCTCATGTCACTCTTGCTAAAACTATGGAGCTCAGATGTGATGATTGAGCATCAACATATATAGACAACCCATGGTTCACAAACTTTTAACACATGGATGTTAGCGACATTTACACAAGCGACCCTCTCCCCCTCTCTTGAATAAGAGTAAGCGTGAAGACAACATATGCTCTCTCTTTACCTTTAGATATAATGAAATACAACTAAAATTTATAATTTGTTAAATTGAAGAATAACCTAGATAATAGTGAAAAAACATGTTTTTGAAAGGATAAAGGGCCTCCACAGTATAGGCGTGTCTCCAAAAACTTCACCATTAAACACAAAAAATATTATACGCCTGTAAATAGGTAATTGATTATATCATTGTGACAAGTTCCAACTCTTAACTAACACCCCAGCATGTCCTACGACGTTCTCAGCATAAAATCCATCTTGGCGGAGCACCACACCATTTCTTGGTAGCTAAATCACCCAAACTACGACACACTTCGATCTTTCTCTCTCCGTATCATTCCGGTTTTGCCTATAGACTGATGGAGTCTTAGAGGACAGATGTGATTCCCCGCTGCAAACTGTCTGGTTTCCAAGCATGTCCCATGCCTCCATGGAGCTCCTGTACCTGAAAAAACGTGAGCCGCCTCCTCAACCACCACCTGACATCGAGAACTAGGATCCACTGACTGAATGAATCTAGCAAGTTTGTTACCCACAAGCAATCTCCTTCTCCTGAACAACCACATGAAGACCTTTATATCTGTAGGAACTTCCCATTTCCATATACTCATGTTGTCTACAACACATCCCCCGTGGTCGAAAATCGTTGTGCCCTTCAGTGCCTTGTAAGCCTTGCGAACAGAGAATCTCCTATCGCACCAACCCCAATAGTCCTGGTCCTCGGTGGGCCCATCCACCCTATCTAACTCCGCAATCATCACCATAAGATCTTTCAACCGTTGATCAGAGAGCTTTGATCTAAAGTGGGGGAAAATGAATGTTCATCCCACACATCCACCACTGAATAATTCGGGTCACATCCAATGCCATAAGACATGAAAATCTATCACCCAACACCCCATTCTCACTCCATTCATCAGTCCAGAATCTAAAACTAGCATTGTCTCCCACAATTAATCTCATAAAGGGACGAATCTGTTGTACCACAATGCAATTACCCCACCAAAAATATGAAGGGGCGTGTCTCAACTCCGTGCGTCCAGGGAGAGCAGATCCAGACCCATAGATCCTCTTGAGCAACGTGCACATCAGGTTGTCGATGTTGCCACGGATACGAACAATCAACTTGCTTAGTAAGGACTTATTCATCTCCTCCAAGCTACATAAGCCAAGCCCACTATCCTCCTTCGAACACGAAACTATCTTCCAATCTACCAGTGATAGCCCGATCGACTGCCTAGAAGATGACCGGAAAAGGCTCCTCATGATGCCCGCAAGACTCTTTCGCATTCCAACGTGCATAAGGTTAGAAGACATGAAGAAAATGGGGATCGCAAACAACATCGACCGCAGAGCACTAGCTTGCCGCCTCTAGACAAGCAAACTATCTTCCACATCGCTAACTTCTGCTCCATTTTCTCAATCACGGGTATACAGTCTTTCAAGTGCATCTTCCCAACTACCAAGGTGTGCTCAAATATCAGAACAGTGCATCTCTGCGCGGGGAGCGAAACCAACCGACGCACGAATCAATATCTGCATCACTCATGCTAAAGGGGACGGATTCTAACTTCTTTATGTTAAGTCTCAATCTAGATACGTCCCCAATCAAATCTAGAACTGTAGAAAGACCTCGATAACTCTTAGAACCACTCTCTACAAAAGGAATCGTGTCGTCTGCATACTGAAAGAGAGGACTATTTTGGAGGGGACCGTAATGAAATCGAAATCGAGATTTCGAACCTTGCTCCTCATTTGAGTAACCGTGATAGAGGCCCCCATTTACCGCATGATCAATCATGATCGCCAACGCACCACTCACAAGAACAAAGAGGAGAGGAGCCAACGCGTATCCTTGATGAACCCTACGTTGCAGTTGAAAGTACCCTCCCTTTGGCTGCCCACTCACAAGAACGACGCAAGACGTAGTCGCGATGCATCTCTTCTTCCAAGATATCCATTTTTCTAGAAAGCCACGTCTGTAAAGTGACGCTCAGGTGAAACATCAATCCATGCTGTCGTATGTCTTTGAAAAGTCAACCTTCCACAAGATCCTTTGGTCTTCCTCCTGTATCAGTTTGCGACAATCTCAGATGCCAACTACACTATCTATGAGTTGTTTGTCAAATAAAAAAGCACTATGCACCGAGGAAATAATCCTACACAGTACCCCCCTCAGCCGATTGTCTAAGTCTTTTGGCACAATCAAGTTGCGTTGAAAAGATCAATCAGATGATAATCTTCTACCCTTGTGGCGATATCCTTCTTGGCAGGTAGAAAGATGAAAGATCTGTTTAGTCGCTCAAAACCATAACTCCCACTTGCAAATTCTGTCATCAACTCCATGACCTCCTCATCAATCACATCTCAAAATTCCCTGAAAAAGAAAAGTAAAAAGCCATTTGGCCCAGAACACCTATCCATATTCATATGAAAAACAACCTCTTGAACCTCATTCCATGTTAAAAGGTCTCGTCAACAATTCTAACTCCAGAGATGAGATAGGACTTACCCCATGGCCCATCCACCTAGAACCGCAATGTAGTAAACGCTTGCTCATGTTCCTGAAGTAGCTCATCACCGCCCTCACAACCTCCTCCTCTCCATGATACATCTCCCCCCACACCTCAACATAGTGTATCATATCCCTCCACTTCCCATTTGCCATCCACGCCCCTCTGCCATCAGGCCTATCCTTTGTTAAGAAAGTGACATTGAAGTTACCACCCACAAACCAAACCATCTTTGGGAATCTTCATCTAATCTCCCGCAGCTCATCCCATAAAACCACATTCGGTGAGGAACCCACTATGAAGTACATCAAGGTTACTACGAAGCTCTTGAATTGTCCCTCCAGTTAACCAGAGTAAATGAGGCCGGATGCGTTAACAAGATCTCATCCATCAGATCGAACAAATTGTCATTCCACACAATGACAATGCCACCTGAACTGCCACTCGTCGGCATAGCTCTAAACTCACTGAGATGAGATCTAGCAACAGAGCTTCATCTCACTAAGTTCCACGAAATCGATTTTAGTTTCCTTTAAGCAAGCCACTTTCATCTTCCATGTAACCAATAGTGAGTTGATCGTCAATCGCTTCTCAATTGGCCCAGCCCCCGTACGTTCCAAGAAAAGAGTTTCATTTGGAAACCATGGAGGAGACCTCCGCCACCTTCACCCCTACTATTTGTGCAACTGTCTTCTCGAATATCAAAGCTTTTGTACTCCCTTCTATCTCCTCATAGTTTCCTTGGATGGGATCCCCCTCTACACCCTATGATTTGTTCTCCTCTGGTATTCTGCCGCCACTATTTGGCCCCTCCCGCTCGACGAGGGGTACAACCTCCACTGTTGCATCCCCACTTCCATGCACTTCATGGGCATCCATCACGGAGCTCTATTCAAG
The DNA here is from genome assembly GCA_037367405.1 of Ottelia alismoides. NCBI lineage: Eukaryota > Viridiplantae > Streptophyta > Magnoliopsida > Alismatales > Hydrocharitaceae > Ottelia > Ottelia alismoides. The sequence continues at coordinate 414,634 of JAZKJV010007649.1, forward strand.
TTGTGAGGACTCCCACTCACTCACGTCCGTGCACACACATTTTCTCAAAAAAGTTTTCATTTGCTGACCTTCACGCAAAGCTTCTAGAGAAGGTATTTCCTACCATATTCATCCTCATGTCCCCTTCCACAGGTTAGCCCCTTCCTTCTGGATTGACAAGTGGCTCGACGTCACTTGTCTTTGGGGGTTCAAACCCAACACATGATGGGCACCCCCATCATTGTCACCCTTATTCCAAGAATTTGTTGCACAAAATTCCTCAAAAGCCTCTGTCGCGTCAGTCTTCGGCCCCGAGGATCCATCGTGAGCAGAGGGTGTGGTCCTCATTTGGGAGGCTGCGAAACCCCCAACGCTGGTAGCCGAGATAGCCACCATGAGGGAAGAACAATGCTTCCCCATGGAGAATAGAGGTTCGACCCATTTTCCTCGTTTATCCTTGCAATCGAATTTGAAGGCTGGGTCATCACTTGCTTCGGTTCTCTCACAACCTGAGTTGGATGCAGTAAGGCACCCATGTAACTAAATAGGGGCTTCGATAGAGGGCCAGATCGTCGTGACCTTATCAGTTTAAGCGGTGGACCCGATAACTCAACTCTTCCCGTAGGGCCCGAAGGGATCACCTTTAAGGAAGGAATTACGAATGCCTCAATAATCGAGGCAACATTTGAGGAGTCGAAACAAAAAGCATTTAAGAAGGAGGTGGTTGCTAAATTAGGGTTTCCATTTATGGTAGTCACCAAATCACCTTCAAATTTGATTTTGTGACTTCCGAGGTATATACCACCTCCAACAGCCTTGGTTGCCTCCGGCGACCATTTAATTCACCGTCTCTCTGTCATTCCAGTTCTGATGTCACTCGCCCATTGTTTGCTCCTGCACCTCCAGCAGCAGCGGTGCCCTTTCCTTTTCGATGGACATTACTGCACGTATGATCGACGTCGGCATGATGTCGTTCGAGTCGACCACTCAGGGCCTTCCCTTGGTTTTAGACCTGAGCAGGTTAGCCCTAGTTCTTCACCGATATCTGCCAAGGTCTCCCTCAAGATCTCAATCCTCGTACATCGCAAGAGGACCCCTGATATCTTCAATTTCTACTTCGAGATAACGCTCTCCGATACTCCATCTAAGTACCGAGATTGCCTCCATCGGATCCTTCCCTCCAACTTCAGCGGAAGCCCTCCCTCCAAAGCACCTTCAAGCACCAACTTCGCTCCATCCAGGGAGAGGCCTCTCATGCATAGAGACTCTCCTGGCAACCAAACATCGTCGATGTAGCCACCTGCTACACATAAGAAAAAACCCAATTTCCTCAAGTTAGAGATGTCACCTTGCCCTATCAGCAAGCCCTCCAAAGGTTGCTCCAGTATTGCCCCTTTCGTGAATCGCTTCAGTAATTCGACCACTTCCTTGACGGGTACTTGCAATGAGACCGCCGATGTTGCAATATTCTTCAATACATGGGGGAGATTCTTCATCGACCATTATTCTTGAGTGTTTCACTCCTTGTGAAAGTGGCCTGTGCGATTACATATCAGACATAATTGTTGAGTGACCGAGCAAGCCCTTGAGATGTGGTCTAAAGCATTGCATCTATAGCATCACATGCTTCTCCTGTTTATAGCCTTGGCTGATTGGGGTCGTCCCTTCACCGCGTTCCACAACCCCTCCCCTACGAGTTCCTCCATAACTTCATCTTCTAGCCTTTCTTCGTTATTGGGGGACATGGTCTTGTCACCTCCTCCCTTACTGTTGGCGCTCTGTTCAACATTCAGCGGAATTCCCTCTTCGCCTCTCTCCCCTCTTGCTCCCTCTCTCGGCATATCAAAGACTCTTCTTGGATGTCCAATGTTAATAATTGATGTGTTAGTAGGGTCTTTCCATTTACAATGTAGCAATCTTAAGTCAAACCAATGATGCTGAGAGAAAAAAGCACTAACTAGGTTTAGCAATGGCATGAGTTCTCCATTCCCCCATAGAGGTCTCAATTTGATGGTAGTATATGCTTGTGGGAATATTGCTTGCTTGTATTGCCTTTATGGCTTCGATTCATACTCACAAATTCTCACGTCACTCCCGATACTCACGAAGTGAACATGGAGTTATGTCCACCGACACTCACAGAGTGAATACATAGCAACAAAACTAGTATGGATTCAATCCATACTCCCAAATTCTCATGTCATTCTTGCTAAAGTATGTGCTTGTGGGAATATTGCTTGCTTGTATTGCCTTTATGGCTTCGATTCATACTCACAAATTCTCACGTCACTCCCGATACTCACAAAGTGAACTTGGAGTTATGACCACCGACACTCACAGAGTGAATACATAGCAACAAAACTAGTTTGGATTCGATCCATACTCCCAAATTCTCATGTCATTCCTGCTATCACTATGGAGCTCAGATGTTATAATTCGATGCAAATTTCTTAGTAATGTCTCGGGACTACATAGGTCCTTAAGTGATGCAGAATGTTTTTTTTACTTGAGTAGTACATCAATATCACATGTTTGAAATGCAACATTCATATCACGTTTTCGAAATGTGACATTCCTTATAAATTCTTTATCTTGGACTTGAAAAAACCAAAAAAGCTGATGCCGCATTTAGGAATGCGACAACCATTATTTTTTAATGGATGTCACATGCTCCAAATGTGACATCCAATTTATATCTATTTATTAATGGATGTCTCATTTAGGACACGCGGCATCCTTTTTTTTTGAAGTCCAAATGTTGCAATAGTGCAAATATCGCATTTTTCGAATGCAATATTAGAGTCGCATTTCAAACATGCGATATTGGTGCACGACTCAAGTAAATAACATTCTGCATTACTCATTACTCAGGGACCTATGTAGTCCCGGGAAATTACTAAGGAAAATCCCTCGTGATAATTGAGCCGCAATATATATAGCCAACAACCCCATGTTTCACAAACACCAAACACGTGGATGTTGACTGCTGTTAAACCAGGGACCATTTCCCCCACTCCCGAGAAAGAGAAAGCAAGAGGACAACCTGGGCTCTCTCTTTACCTTTAAATGTAAGGATCAACAACAACACCAACAACAACAACAACAAAGCCTTTTCCCACTTTAAGTAGGGTCGACTATGTAATGAAATATAACTAAAATTTATTAATTATTTAAAAAAATTAAAATAGATAATAGTGGGAAAATATGTTAGCAGGGCCTTTCCATTTACACGGTTGCAGAGTTGAATCAAACCGATGATGCTGAGGAAAAAAAATACTGACCAGGTTTATCAATGGCATGAGGTCTCAGTTCTCTCATAGAAGTCTCGGGGTGTGGTCGTATGTGCCCTTATCTCATATCAACCAGGGATTATTTCTTGCTTGTATTGCCATTAGGCTTCTTCATTTTCCTTGACCCGAATGGACTTCCTCATACTGTTGAACCCGGGCATTTCTTGACCTTCTTGGCAGATGCCTAGACCTTGATTCTGTTCTTCTCTCATTATCTGTTATTCGAGTGGCAATCTAGCCACGTCGATTCATTGTCTGAAAATTTCATTATGGATCCAATTATTTTTTCTGTAAAACTAGATAGTCCTTTTATACTTTTCAATTTGATGCACTGCTTATCATTTTTTTATTGTGGCAGCTATTGGAGAAAGTTTTGAGAAAACTTGACACAATCATTAGTTCATTTACCCGTTTGGATAATGAATTCTTACTTCTGGTTCGAGTTACTAAGTCATACAAATCTTTGAACATAATCGAAGATGGTACTGATATTTGTGCAAAGATTAGATATTCTTGGACTACTTTGCATTCTCTTCTCCATTCTGAAAGGTCTGCATATCGCCATAATGGCTACATTTGGTTAGCTGACTTGCTTCTAGTGGGGATCTCTGAAGGGGGAGACACCAACATTTGTTCGAATCTCCGAATGTTGCAGCAACAGATTGCTCTTGCTGGCAGTCAGGATTTGAATTGCTTGTCTGTTCCTTTGCCCGTTAATATTATGTGTGGGCTACTGAAATCAAAGCATAACTTTGTCAGATGGGGTTTTCTTTTTGTTTTGGAGAAAATTTTGATGCGCTGCAAACTGTTGTTGGATGAAATCAGAATACCGCATGGTGACAGTGAGCCACCTGTTATATCTGAGAGGAGTAATAGGCGCTTGGAAGAAGCACATGCTTTGGTCGACTTGATGAGTTGTGGCTTGGCATTGCTGGTCCAAATAAATGAAATTGATCGCATCAACATTCTGAAGGTATCCGTTTCTTTATGTTAAAACGTGCTTTAATAAAATTTTTTCTTGAATGTTGAAGGCATCTGTTATTACATTATAGACGAGCTCTGGGTTAAATCTGTGTAGGTAATGATTCTATTGATAAGTAGTGCTATTTGAGTTCTGCTGTATCTTGTGTGGGAGGGTGGCACGTATCCGTGGGGTTGTTTACTTGAGGAATTTTCACGTAGTTGGGATCCACAGATGAATGACACATCTTAATCATTTATTTTTTGCAATGTTATCTCCTGGAATATGAAACAAAAATATAACAGTTGCCTAAGAAAAGTTAACATCTAATAAGAATCACAAGATAACCAATTAGAAGAAAATCAGTCCATGATTTCTCGAGTTGTAGAATTTCCAGAAGAAAAGCATCTTGCAAAGCTTGAACCATTCCCATAGAGGTGTTGATGTGAGAACGCCTTCAGTAATCTCCGAAGGTTTTTATTGATATGCAACAGATCTTGTTCAATTGCTTAGAAATCAAATCTTCGTCAATATGGACTTTCCGTATATAGTTCCTGTCTCCTGACATCTTTTTTATCATATTCCAATTGGATCTGGTTTGTTACTATAACAGTAAATTTGTAGCGTGTTTAATAATCTTTCCACAATGTTTTTGTGGAGAACGATGAGAGAACGCATTGAGTTGATTATTGAAGAGGTTTAAAAGTCCTTATATAGGACGAAACCATAGAGTGCTCATAAACGAGATGTTGAGTTGTATGGATCTTAAAATGGGTAAATGGATCTTAGATGAGGGACCGTTTACCCATCATCCTATATATGTACTCATCCCCCTCTTTTTTATTATTTTATTGAAGAGAGAACCCTAATCTCTTGTGAGGGAGATTAGATTTGTGTGTGCCCCTGTGGTTTTTCCCTCACCGTAGGGTTTTCCACATACATCATTGTGTCTTTGTCTTGATTCTTGCATTACATTACAACATGATATTGATGAAACCCAGTTTTATTGTCATAATTCGCAGTTTTTAACCCCTTTGCTTAAATTAATGTCAATAAAAACCAGATAAATCCATGTATATATCGGAACTTTAAAATAAATTTAAAATACAAAAAAATAACAAAACAAAAATTCACAGTGTTTTTATATCCTTAAAAACGCTCACAAAAATATTTCTACCTCTGTTTGACCTCATTTCCATTTCTGATCAACATGAAACTTGTAGATCTCATCACGATCTACAATTTTCATATTTTGAGTTTCTCCAAATTCGGCCTTTTTCTCCCTCATATCTCAACTTCTTTGCCTGCATAATTTGATTGGGCCACGTGGCTATTTCTGGTTGAGCCACGTGGCGGCATCTCTTCTCGCCACGTGCCAGCGTTCTCTACCGTTGGATCAACTCCAGGCGTCTCAATCCCCGCCTTCCGTTCCCGCACCCTTTCCCAGCGGCCCGATCAAAACCCATCTCGTATCTCCTTTGTCTGCTTGCGCCTTCACCTCAGCTCGCTACGTGTCACGCCCAGCCACTGCTCGATCTTATCTATCTCGCTCTATCTCAGCCATTGATTCCCGCTAGGATTCTCCACCACCCGATCTTACTCCTAACTCCATCGTTGTGTTCGTTTCCTCCCACATCTCCTTCAACCACGTGTCTCCTTCTATCACCGCCTGATCGTCTTTCTCCCCTTACATCCTAGCCGCTCCTTCCTGCTTCATTTCACGCCCGTGCGATCATTCCCAGATCGAATCATCACCATTCGTCAGAGCCCATCTTCTCCACACGCCATGTGGTGAGACCCTCAGCCATTGATCACGCCGCCTCATATCCAATCCACACCGCTCATTAGTGCCTCTCTCCTGACCGTTGGATCGATTGGTCCAATGGTTGGGCTTCGTCGTCTTCCTCCGAACCCCCCTCTATCCCACGTTCTCTACCTCGTGCGGCCATCTCCTCCTTCCAATTTTCACCACTGCCTCGACACCCCCTCGTCTCGATAACCACCCCACTTTGGCGCTCGGTCATCCCTCTTCCGCGTGAGCATCCACTCCCTCCATGATTCCCTCTACTTCGCTCCGAATAGCCCCCGCAAGTCACGCTCTCCAGTCATCGGAACCGCCACTTTCATTCTTCAAATACGTCGTCACCTCCGCCATTCCAACCGGTCCACCTTTACAAGGGGCTAGGCCTAGCCCTTCTCCACCTTCCCGTGACAGAAGGAGGTGCGATCAATGGTGCGACGACGACTTATGCCTTCAGTGAAGACCCGCAACTTTTGCGGCTGCGTCGCGGTGGCACCGCCTCGTTCGAGCTGCTCTTCAAGGCCGGATGAGTCCAACGACGACCAGTGCTTTTCCAAAAAGCTCGAGCCCAGGCCATCCACTCCGCGATTGCCCAGGTAAGCCCTCTTTGATGTTCCTCTGCATTTTCTTTGATTTTCTCTTAATTAATTAGGCTTTCACACGCATGTTTATCCTCCATTAAACATCGTCTGAGCTTTACCACACATCTGCCATCTTCGCCTTGACCTCCGTTCACTCTCTCTATCCTCCAAAACCTCCACCCAATCCGACCCATCTTCTCCGGCCATTACGGCGGAGGAGCACTGAGCCTTCATCCACTCCGCTCGCATAGGCTCCCATCCCACTCCATCTCGTACACATCATGTGTTTGCATACTTCGGCTATGTCCTAACGTTTGCATGTACTTCATGCCCCAATGGTCGGAGCTTCATCGGAATGATCTTCCCCCACTCCGTCTCCAACAAGAGGAGGTCGAAGGCTTCTTCCAGATAGCTTAGGGCCGTCTCCATGCTTCCATGTTGCTCGCCTTGCCTCCCAGATCATTCCTGGAGTTGCACTGAGATCAATAGAAAGGCGACGGAGCTAATTCGACGTCACCAGAGCACAGACAACTCCGTCACAGGAGGCGGCGAAGATGATGAACTCGTAGCACATGCACCGTCCGATTCGCAAGCTCGAACGACCCTCAGATAGCCACGTCTCTTCCCCGATTTCGTACAACCACCATCCGTTCTCGATGATCGAGCGGTCCTTGGTCTTCCACACGTCAACAACGGGAGGTGGCACCAGACCTCCAGGCTCGGATTTCCCGAGTCACATCCAAAGCTGAGCCAACAGCCCGAGCCTTCTCCCGAGCCACATTTGAAGCTGAGACAGCAGTCCGAGTCAACAGTCCAAGCCTGCAGAACTCCCGAACCTCGCCCCCATGTGCTAGTCACGTGACTGGGTGGGAAATTCGGTCTTTGACATATCCGATTCGGTCAACTACAACTCACTAAAATGATTTAATAAGAGGCTGATTTTTTGGGTTCGTCAGGTATCAAAGCCTAATTGAGGCTTGTATTTGTCGTTCTTCGATCCTCCTTGAGCAGTGCTCCTCGGAGCGTGCAAGCCCCAGTGTCGCTTGCCCTGCACCATGCACGCCTGCCGCCTTGCGCCTCCTGCGTGGTGCACCCCTGCATGCCTCCGACCTTTTGTGCGCTGTCGACCTGCCCTGCACGTCGCCTCCAGTGCTCCGCCCCCTACGGGCAGTTGACCTGCCCTGCACGCTACCTCCAATGCTTCGCCCTCATGCATGCACCCTGCGCGAGCTCCTCTACGCGGCCCCTCTCTGTGTGAAGCCCCTACGCATGGCCCCCTTCTTGCGCGCACCCCCTTCCTGCGTGTACCCCCTCCTGTGCAGGTGTAGCGGGACCAGCGGAACGAAGATATATTGGTGTTCTGCCTGCCGATGTGGAATTCTACACCTATAGTTTTGATGTCAATGGTGCTTTGACATACCCTCGAAGCTATCCAATTGTTTTGACAAATGGAGAACCCCAAGTCATGCCTCTACAACAATTTTGGTGGGAAAACACCTCTATGTTGCAAATGTTGAAGATTCCCGTGCTATAATATACAAAGGAGGCAAAGCTATTCCCCTCTCCGAGAACCACAAGTCTAATAGGAGCGATGAGAGGAAAAGAATTGGAAATGTCGGGGGTATTGTCATGTGGGCAGAGCCTGAGATACAGGAGCAACATGTTGATAATGATTTGGAGTTGCTAATTGTAGTTAGTGATGGCTTGTGGGTCGTGGTATCGAATGAGGAAGCCGCCCCAAGCTTGTCCGATGCTCAGTTATTAGGCTTATATGACAGAGGCGGGATTGTCATACATCCTAAGAACTGATATATTTGTTCAAACATTGTTGATGCAATCTCTCTTACAAGAACTGAAGAAGGAGAGCCCCAAGTCAAGCTAGGCTCTCCAAGTCGAACCAGACGGGTCCTTGTTCTGCAATCCCTTGCACGTGCAGCAGGGACATCTGTGTGTGGAATCCTCTCTGTGCGACCAACTCTGTGCATGAAGTAACCGTGACACCACTCTTGTGACGCTTGAAGTGTGCGACTATCTTGCTACTCCGGAAAGTCTGTGAGTTTTTGTTATTTTCTTTCTCTCATGCTTTCATTGGTAGATTTCTCCGTGTGCAAGATGAATCTCCATGTGTGACGGAGCATTTTTGTCGGATTCTCCGTGCGTGACGGAGTTGCTGGCTTGCTTCTTCGTGCTTCTCGATACTATTTTGTTGCTCCTTTGGGTGCATTCCCTTGACGTTCAATGGAAACTACCAAGGAATTGAATTATTATGAGAGAAAATTGTCATTGGAGAGTGTTGACGCATAGGCTATTTTGTATCTCTTTGTTATTTTATTTTTTTGTTATTCTCTTTATGTAATTTACCCATAGTCTACTCTCCTATATAAGAGAGCCTAGGGCTATGGAATGGATTATCTCATTCACGTTTCCCAACATGGTATCAGAGCGACGGTCCTAGACCGGAGTTCTCGAAACCTAACCCTAACCCTAACCCCACCCGTCGGCCTTTCTTCTTCCCTCTCTCTCTCGGCGCCGCCAAGTTCCTCCCCAGTCAATCGGAGGCTCTTCTTCTCCGATCTGTGGCGGTCTAGGGCGCCTCCCGCGCATCTTGCGCGCCTTGCGCATCCGGTGCCTAAGCCCCTCGCGCACCTTGCGCCTCCCGCACATCTGGCGCACACGAAGCAGTAGCGCATCCCGCGCCTCCTGCTCACAGTGCCTCACGTGCTGTGCGGCATCTCTGCGTGTTGTGCATCTGCGCATCTTCATCTGCACCATCTCCTGTGCGGCATAGCGCCTCTCGTGCTGTGCGCTGCTGCATCATCTGCAGCATCTGTTGCTGCGCCTCCCGTGCCATCTGCTGCTGCTGGGCATAACTGGTGCGCATTAACTGCACCATCTCCAGCGTGAACTAGGGCACGCAACAGGAAGCAGTTGCGCGCATCTCCAAGCGCGTAAGGGATACATATTGCGTGTTAATCCTGTGCGTGTGCGGATCGTAGCGCGCGTAGATCAATGGGGATAGTTGCTTGAGGTCTACACATGCAACTAATCCCGTCTATGTCATTGTAGACAAATATTATCTATTGTCATTCGCTCCAGTCTTCTGTATCCAGTATGTCAGAAAGCAAGGCAGATATCCCGTCCATGGGCGCATTTCGTGGTCCAGCGCCCATCGTCAAGATGGATGGTACGAACTATGAATTGTGGGCAATGCAGTTCATGAGCATGATGAAGTCCACAGGCAAGAAGCATATTCTCACAGAGTCCGAGCCTGCAGAGAAGACTGGAGTTCATGCCTCATGGGAGGCAGACGACGCATATGCCAAGGTGTGGCTATCTGGCACATTGGCTATTGAAATCGCCAATGACATTCTACATCAACCCACAGCCAAAGACATGTGGGATATCCTCGCAGCGACCTATTCTCAGGCAAAGAATGAGACGAAGATCCTGCAACTACAACATGATATATTCACGATAAAGCAGAATGGTCGTCCGTTACATTCTCTCTATACATCTTTGAGAGGAATGTTTGAGAAGCTTTATAGCTTCATGCCTCTTACCGCCACACCAGAGCAGCAGAAGACATACAGGAATGCAACGATGGTGGGTGTGTTTCTCGCTGCACTTGATCCAGAGTATGAGGCCGCACGTTCACAGATCTTGGCGGACTCGACTATTCCTCCCATGGAGGAGGCTTTTCACAGATTGAGTAGGATAACTGTACCTTCAGCAGCTGCTAGTCAGAATCCCTCAGCCATGGCGGCCAACAGGGGCCGTGGTTCTCATTACCAAGGCCGTGGACGTAATCCCCGTGGAAGGGGCGGTCGCACTAGGCCTACATGCTCATATTGTCACCGCATCGGACATACTGAGGACACATGCTACTCAAAGCATGGATTTCCTGCATCTGCACGAGTCGCTGAGCAGATAGAGGCTCCTTCTGCTGCTTCACTGGATCAGCGTTTTGATGATCTGGTTGCCCGCCTCAGGGGCATTATCCCACCATCTGGCCTAGCACCGATGACAGAGAGTCATACTGATGTTGCTGCTTCTGCTTCTGCGTCTGCCTCTACGAGTACTTCAGGTAGTACACTTGCTCTTCATAGTAGTAGATCGGATACACTGCCATGGATCATGGACTCAGGCGCTACACATCATCTATGTGGCGACCAGAGTCTACTTTCAGGATATACTCAGATCCCTCCAGGACGGACAGTAGTGATTGCCAATGGCACACATTCACCCATCACGGGTCAGGGGGAGATTAGATTGACATCCTCTATGCAGCTCAAGAATGTTTTACATGCACCGCATTTTTCTATGAATCTTTTGTCAATCAGTCAGATTACGAAGGATCTCCAATGTCGAGCTATTTTTGATCCATCTTCTTTGATTTTTCAGGACATCCGTACGGGCAACGTGATTGGTCATGGCTATGAGCAAGGAGGCCTCTATCGTCTGAACCAGACCCCATTTGCCGGAATCACATCTTCTCCCGCTGGACAAGTATCTTCTCTCCTGTGGCATCTGCGGTTTGGTCATCTACCGCTTCAGAAGTTGCGTCTTGTCTTACCTTATAGTTTTTCTCACACACCTATCCAGTGTGAGGCGTGTCAGTTGGGAAAACATCACAGGTCATCGTTTCCCAGTAGTCAAGGTCGGAGTAGTAACTCCAAATTTGAGTTGTTTCATGTTGATGTCTGGGGTCCAAGTCGTGTTCCCGATCATCAGGGGCACAGGTTTTATATTGTTTTTGTGGATGATTTCTCAAGAGCATCATGGGTTTTTCTAATGAAAAATAAGTCTGAAGCTGGAAATATTATTATTCAATTTCTAAATGAGATTCAGAATTCCACAACTGTCAAAATTATGAGAAGTGACAATGCCTTAGAGTTATGCACCAATAATCTAGCCAACTACTACTCCTCTAAAGGAATTGTTCACCAAACATCCTGTGCCCATACGTCTCAACAAAATGGGGTTGCAGAAAGAAAACACCGTCACCTACTTGATGTCACAAGGTCACTTCTCATTCAGAGTCATGTTCCGTATTCATACTGGGGTGATGCAGTCCTTACTGCATGTTATCTTATAAATCGTATGCCCTCGTCTGTCTTGAATGAACAGGTTCCTTTCTCACTGATTTATCCTGACAAGGATCTGTTCACTCTTACACCTCGTGTGTTTGGGTCAGTCGCGTTTGTCCATCAGTTGTCGCCCGGTTCTGACAAGCTCTCTCCTAGAGTTGTCAAGTGTGTCTTTGTGGGGTACTCCAGAACTCAAAAGGGGTACAAGTGTTTTGACCCTGTGCGTCGGCGGTATATGATCAGTGCAGATGTTACATTCTTTGAATCCATCATGTATTTCTCAGATTCTGGGAAGATGCAGCCGCCACCTATATCCCCTGACAGTGTATTCATGGCACCACCAACATCACAACCGCCACCAACATCTGAACCACCACCACCACTGCCACCGCCATCAATAGTACCTCCGTTACCATTCCATTATACCCGGAGGCCGAATCAAGCTCATGGTCCTGACCAGTCAACTAGCTCGCCTATGGTATGTAATGAGAATATTAATGTTGATGGATCTGACGACATTTCTCAGCAGGGTGCATTACAGGAGCATGGTGATACCACAGAGGACCTCGATGTTCCAATCGCTCTACGCAAGCCGAAGAGAAGCTGTGTCCAATATCCAGTATCAGCGGTGGTGTCGTTTGAGAGGCTATCTGGACCATTCAGGACGTTTGCATTGGCACTTTCAGCTACAGCCATTCCACGGAACCATCATGATGCTATGCAGGATGCTAGATGGCGACTAGCAATGGAAGAGGAGATGGAGGCACTTCAGTCTAGAGGAACCTGGAGTTTGGTTCCTATACCTCCAGATGTTAGCCCGGTGAGTTGCAAATGGGTGTTTACGGTTAAGCACAATGCAGATGGTTCCATTGATAGGTACAAGGCACGCCTTGTTGCTCGGGGCTTCACGCAGACATATGGGGTAGATTACCTAGACACCTTCTCCCCTGTGGCACGTCATTCCACTTTACGGATCCTGCTATCTGTTGCGGTCGCTAAAGACTGGCCACTCTATCAACTGGACGTAAAGAATGCATTTTTGTATGGAGACTTGCAGGAGGAAGTCTATATGCAACAACCACCTGGTTTTGCTGTTGAGGGGGAGTGTTCCAAGGTTTGCAGATTGCATAAGGCCATCTATGGTCTTAAGCAGAGCCCCAGAGCATGGTTTCAGAAGCTTTCAGATCTCTTTGAGAAACAAGGATATAAACGCTCCAATGCTGATCATTCCTTGTTCGTGCAGAAGACGGCGAGAGGTATCATTGTAATCATGGTTTATGTTGATGATATCTTGATTACAGGTGATGATGACCAAGGCATTAAGCAAGCAAAGGAAAGGCTGGGGACCGAGTTTGTCACCAAGGACTTGGGAGTCCTTAGATATTTCCTGGGGCTGGAATTTGCTAGAAATCCATATGGATTAGTCATGACACAGAGGAAGTATGTCACAGATCTACTGAGTGAGACAGGTATGCTAGGGTGTCGACCTGCTACGATACCAATGGACCCTAGCATGAAGCTGTATGATGATGACACAGAAGAGGTGGATCAGAGAAGGTACAGAGAACTGGTAGGCAAATTACTGTATGTCACTATCACTAGACCTGATATACAGTTTGCAATGAGTCGTGTGAGCCAGTTCATGGAGCAACCACGCCAGGTCCATATGGATGCCATACACATGATTCTGAGATATCTAAAATCATCTCCAGGTGCAGGCTTGATATTTAAGAAAGGAAAGGAGATTTCTGTTACAGGATGTGCGGATGCAGACTATGCAGGATGCCCCAAGGACAGGAAGTCAACATCAGGGTTTGCAGTCTATGTTGGAGATGCTCTAGTTTCGTGGAAGAGCAAGAAGCAGACAGTAGTAGCTAGATCCAGTGCTGAATCAGAATATAGGGCTATGGCCCAGGCGAGCACAGAAATGATGTGGGTAAAATCCTTACTTGCAGACCTATGTATTGATATACCTCTTCCTATGAGGTTGGAATGTGACAATCAGGCCGCCTTGTTCATTGCAAATAACCCAGCTTTTCATGAGAGGACCAAGCATATTGAGGTCGACTGTCACTACATACGTGACATGATTCAGAAGGGGTTCATTGCTACATCTCACGTCACATCAGAGAATCAGACTGCTGATATTTTCACCAAGGCATTATTTAAAGGCCCATTCCAGAATTGTGCGTCCAAGCTGAGCATGATTGATATCTATGCTCCATCTTGAGGGGGAGTGTTGACGCATAGGCTATTTTGTATCTCTTTGTTATTTTATTTTCTTGTTATTCTCTTTATGTAATTTACCCATAGGCTACTCTCCTATATAAGAGAGCCTAGGGCTATGGAATGGATTATCTCATTCACGTTTCCCAACAGAGAGTCATGCTCTTTGCATATTAAGGATATAGGTTTAGGTTTGAGCATGAGGAGACTAAATGATACGTGTTCTGCCAATCCAGAGTGGTTTATTGATAGTGGGGCATCCGATCATATGACAGGTGATGCCACCATGTTTCACAATTACAAGCTATCATTTGAATAGAAAAAGTTGTTGATGGATCGCCTGCTACTGTTGCTGGGAAAGAGACTATTTCTGTTGTCGATCACTATCTTCTACACGATGCTCTTCATGTTCCTGATTTTCCTAGAGATCTCTTGTCAGCCAGCAAAATTACTAAAGAACTGAACTGTAAGTTGATTTTTTTTTCAAAAGTCATTTGTTTTAGAAGATTTGGAGACATGAAAGAAAACTGGAATTGGTTTAATTTATGGTGGTCTATATCGTCTTCCAGCCCGGATTGGTCAATCCGTTACTTTTGCAATGAAGGCTCGACGTGAAAATGATAACTTTATGTTAGTACATCAGTCGCATGAACGTCTTGGTCACATCAATACTTCTTTGTTACGAAAATTGATGCCTGAGATTTTCTATGGATTACCTGAGATCGCTTTGCAATGTGAGGTTTGCCAATTTGCAAAGCAAACTCGCACCAAGTTTCCTAACTCGACCAATAAATCAAATCAAGGTTTTGAGTTGGTGCATTCTGATGTTTGGGATCCATGCAATATTCCTACTTGGCATGGATTTTGATATTTTATTACTTTTGTTGATGATTGGTCAAGACACACCACTATTTAACTTATGAAGAACATAAGTGAAGTTTCTAATATCCTTTGTGGAGAAACAATATAATGCCAAGATTAAAAAATTCCGTTCAGATAATGCTAGAGAATATTTAGCTAATTCTATTCAAAGAACTCTTACTGGGAAAGACATTCTTCATGAAACATCATGTGCTTATAGTCCTCAACAGAACATGGTTGTAGAGCGAAAGAATAGACACATCTTAGAGATTACTCGAGCTCTTCTTTTTCAACGAAATGTTCCAAAGAAATTTTGCGGAGCAGCAGCTCTTACTAGTGTATACTTGATGAGTAGAATGTCGTTGCGTGTTCTTAATGGTGAATCTTCGTTTATGCGAGTATATCTGGGCCAAAAACCTTTCTCTCACACAACGTGTTTTCGGATGTATTTGCTTCATATACACCGATGATGTTGTGGTTAAGAAGTTGGATGCATGTGCTAACAAAGGTTTCTTCCTTGGTTACTCTACGAAACAGAAGGGCTATCGTTGCTTTGATTTCTCTTCTGGCAGTGTTTTAGTCACCAAAAATGTTAGCTTCTTTGAAAATGAAGTCTTCTTTTCAGATATTCCTCTTCAGAGGGAGACTAGTTATGACGAGGGATTTCATGTCCTTCAGTTCTTAGAAGATGATGTTTACAATGCTTATTTTCAGGGGGAGATTAAACCTAATGAAGACACATGTACTTATAAAGAGACTGCAGAAATCAATGTCCATCCTCCAGAATCCCCCTCAAATGACTCAAGCATGGAAACATCAAGTAGCATTCCTGTTATATTTGATGAGCTTGATGATGTCTTACATAATATAGAGGCAGAACATGTGGATGATAACATTGCGTAAAGGAAGGGTAAGAGGACCATCAAACCTCCAGCCAGATATGCATGATGCACTTAGCATCTCGTTGAACGCCACAACTCTTACAACTTTAGTGCATCCTATAAATGATTTGTTACCTCTCTAGATGCTCACCATATCCCCAAAGATATTATTGAAGCCAAAAATGATCTAAAATGGGTAAAGGCTATGAATGAAGAAATGGATGCATTAGTGTAGAATGACACTTTTGGTGGGGTCTAAATGGGTGTATACAATCAAGTATATTTCTAATGGAAAAATTGATAGATTTAAGGCCCGTCTTGTGGCTAGGGGATACAGTTAGAAATATGAGATTGACTACGTTGAGACTTTTGCCCCTGTGGCAAAAATAAACAATGTCCGAGATGTTATCTGTCTTACTACTCATTTTTCCTGGAAGATGGACCAATCGAATGTGAAGAATGTTTGCTTGAATGGTGACCTCAATGAAGAAGTTTACATGAAAATGCCATTTGGGTTCGAAAAAGAAGATAAGTGCTGCAAACTAAAAAAGGCATTATATGGTCTAAAACAATCTCCAAGAGCCTGATTTGAACGACTCCGCGTGGTCATGATAAGAAATGGATACACTCAAGTGAATGGAGATCACACTTTATTCATAAGGAGGAATGGTGAGAAAAGATTTATTCTTTTAGTGTATGTGGATGATATAATTCTTACAGGTGATGATAAGGGAGAACTATCCCGTATAAAGAAAACTCTCGCAACTGAATTTGAATTGAAAGACTTAGAGAAGCTGAACTACTTCCTAGGTATTGAAATGGCTCGCTCTCCAAAAGGTATGTGCTCAAGCCAACGGAAATATGCCCTGGATTTGTTGAAGGAATCAGGTATGTTGGGATGCAAACCAACCACTCCCATGGAAACAAATCATAACTGAATAAAAAGGATGGTGAACTGCTTGATGATGTTGGAAGAGGAAGATACCAAAGATTAGTTGGGAAACTAAGAGGAGTGATCCTATGAGAGCAAAAAAATGCGAGAGCATGAGAGCATGCATTGTAGACCATATGATTCTGTTTTCTCTCTCCTAGTCTTTTCTCTCCTGGTTGGATCATGTGGTCCAAAATGCATGCTCTCATTCTCTCATAGGTTTTGGCTCTCACAGAATCACTCCTCGGGAAACTAATTTATCTTACTCTCACGAAACCAGAGATTACTTATGTTGTGAATATTGTTAGTCAGTTTATGCATGATCCTACCTCAATTCATGTGAATGTTGTTAACAGAATTCTTTGCTATATAAAGAAATCTCCAGGTAAAGGACTTACATTCAGAAAACAGAATGATGTTACTATTGAAGGCTATACAGATGTTGACTGGGCTGGGATCAATGGATGGCAGGAGATCTACTTCAGAATATGTTGTGTATCTTTGTGGGAACCTTGTCATTTGGAGAAGTAATAAATGAAATGTTGTTTCTAGATCGAGTACCGAAGCCGAATATTGGGCTCTATAAAGCATGTGGAGATAGACACACTTTATTTGAGGAAAATATGGAGATGGATGTTTGTGTCTTCCTTTCCTGAAATATGGTGATCATATCATTGTTCTCTTCACAAAAGGGTTACGTACGGTGCGGTTTGAGCTGAATGTGGGCAAATTGGGCATGGTTGACATATATGTCCAACTTGAGGAGTGTTGAGTTGTATGGATCTTAAAATGGGTAAACAGATCTTAGAAGAGGGACCGTTTACCCACCATCCTATATATGTACTCATCTCCCTCTTTTTATTATCTTAGTGAAGTTCTCTTGTGGGGGAGATTAGGGTTGTGTGTGCCCTCGTGATTTTTCCCTCACCGTAGGATTTTTCACGTAAATCATTGTTTTCGTCTTGATCCTTGCATTAAATTACAACACGAGAGATTACATAAACAACTCTGAGGGGTTACAAGTAAATAAGATGAAGCATAAAACTATCTCTAACACTCGCCCTTAAGTTGGAGCATATCTATCGATGCCCAACTTGGAGGTTATCCACGAGAAACACTTTTTTTTGGTAGGGTCTTCGTGAATGTGTCTGCAAGCTAAAGATCGGTTGAGATATGTGAGGCAGTACTCTTCCCTTCTCGTACGACATCGCGAACAAAGTGGAAGTCGATCTCTATGTGCTTAGTCCGCTAATGAAACATGTAGCGGATTTGTTGTCACAATATAAATGAACAAGAGTGGTGAAAACACCACCAAGTTTCTGCAGAAAGAAGAGTAACCAAGTAATCTCACAGGTAGCCTGAGCCATTTCCTTGTATTCTGCCTCTGCGCTGGATATAGAGACTACGGTCTGCTTCTTACTTCTCCAAGTGACACGATTTTCCTCCAAGCATCAAAGCATATCCTGTAGTGGAGTGACGATCCTCATGTGAACTCGCATAATCTGCATTAGCATATGCATTGACATCCGTGTGGCCATTTACCCCATAGAAGAGGCATTATCCTGATGACTCCTTTAGGTAGCGCATAATCTGAAGAACATCCTACCAATGACTGCAATGTGGTTACTCTATGTGTTGGTTGGTTCTGCTCACAAGATATGGTATATTTGGCCTAGTGACAGTAATGTTAAGTAGTTTGCCCACCATGCTTCTGTACTATGTAGTATCTTCGAAAACAAGATCAACTGAAGTGGAGTGCTTCCTCGGGTATGCATGGATATCAGAAGTCTTACATCCAAGTAATCCAAACCATAGTAGGCAAAATCGCGATATATCGGTGATATATCGTTGATATATCGATATCAGTGGCCAGGTGATATCGATATCAGGCCTTATATCTATTTACTGGGTTTCTTTGATATATCGGCGAACAAGAGGAATTTGCTAACGTGGATTTGCACCGATATCGAGCCCATATTGCCCATATCGATCCAGATCTCTCATTTCGCCCCATTCGTCATCCAACTTCTTCTCCAAAGGTCACAGTTACCTTCCTTGAGGTAATATCGAGACCTACTCTGATTTCTTTGTTGAAATTGTGAAATTTGTTAGGACTTTTGTTCATAGTTATTTGGTAATGCATATTCTTATTTTTTGGTAAGATTAGAATTATTTAGTGAGATATTTGTGGAGCTAATTGGAGTTTTTGAGTTATGTTGTCAAATCAAGTTTAGTTTTGGAAGAATAAATTTGGATATTATGTCTTAGACAAAGAAAATAAGATTTTGTGGTGTTTTATGATAAATAAAAATTAGTGATCAATTAAATCCGTGAATTAAAAATTAGATCTATAATATAGTGAGATATTTGAAGAACTAATTTGAGATTTTTGAGTTATGTTGTAAAATGAAGTTAAGTTATGAAAGAATAAAGTTTGATCTCATGTTCTAGACATAGAAAACAAGATTCTATGGAGATTTATGTTAACTAAATTAGCAATTAATTAAATATTTGAATTAAAAATGAGATCTATAATCTAGTGAGATATTTGGGGAACTAATATATGGTTTTTGAGTTATGTTGTGAAATTAAGTTACATTATGAAGTTTTGGTTTCTTCCCCGAGTACATGTGTGTGCCTCCTCCTCCTTCACAGAGATCGTCTCCTACTCCATTGTCTTCATCCCGAGGATCTTAAGCTAGTACTTCGCAGCCTTATCGTACCCCTCGTGATATTGGACATGGTACTGCTTATCCTTATCTCAAGATACTCATAGGGATCGATGACCATCAATACCAACAGTATGTCATGAATTACAAGGTCATGTACTCATATATGACATGGGAAAACTAATGCGGGGTTAATTGATTCTGCGATACATTATGAGATACAATAGGGCAAGGGGGGCGATTCAGATCCTTTACGGAACTCTTGATTTTAGGTAATATTGCATTAATTTATATTTTTCCATTATTTTTCTCAATAGATAAAATCTTTATACCAAAGAAATATTGTCTCATTAGTCATTAACCATTATGTAAATTTTTGAAATTAAATGTCTCATCTCAATGCCATTCACTATGTGCCCGATATGATCGATATGTGCGTTATAAGGATCATAGATGATTCATATGTGTCATCTATGTGTATATTTCTAAGCTATTTAATGTTCTAAGAACTTGAATGAAATCTATTTCCAATATCAATACGTCAGGAATCAACATTAACAACGATACATTCGATATGATTGATATATGGGGTATAAATGACTGACACGTGTGATATAAGTGTGTATTTGTTGGTTATTTGTTGTTTCAATTTTTTTGGTTGATCTTAATTTCTGAAAATAGCAAAAATGGCTTTTTTTAGCATTTCTGATATTTCCACCGATACTGTTGATATATCCTAATATATTCTTTTTCGGACAGAGCGATACGATATCGATATCGATATTTCTTACATTAATCCAACCTCAATTAGGACATCCAAGCAATATTTCTTTTGTGAGACGTGAAGTCCCTATGTAGTGTGTATCGCTTTTATGCTAAGGAAGTAGCGAAGTTGACCAATGTCCTTCCTGCCAAAGACCTTCTGAAGGAATGTTTTGGTCTTTAGTATGCCTTCATCATCATCACATGTGACAACCATATCATAAACATAAATGACAAGTATGATAGCACCATCGGACCGTCTTCTGACAAAGATAGAGTAGTTAGATGTTGTTCTCCAGAAACTAAGAGTGTTGATCTCTGTAGTGATTCTGTTAAACCATGCCCTTGGACCCTGCTTTAGGCCATAGATTTCCTTGCGAAGTTGACACATACATTCCCCTTTGACTTTGTAACGATGAGGGTACATCATGTAAAACTCCTCCTTAAGATCGTCATACAGGAAATCATTCTTCACATCAAGTTGAAAGATATGCCATCCCTTGTTTGCAGCCACGGAAAGAATAGTCCATATAGATCTCATTCGTACAATTAGGGAGAACGTCTCGTAGTAGTCAACCTCATATGTTTGTGTAAAACCTGTAACTACAGTTGTGCTTTTAATCTATCAATGGACCTGTCTGATGACTGTTTGGCCGCCAAGACCCATCTGCATGCGACATGTCTAATCCCCATGGGACACGATACAAGGTCCTACGTTCCCCGAGATGTGAGAGCATCCATCTCCTCATTCATTGCTTGTCGCCAGCCATAATCCTATAAAGCTTTGTGATGGCATCTGGGAACAGAAATAGTTGTGAGAGCATCTGCATATCTTTTGTCAGAGCATGATAAGCTAGTAGTAGAAGTGAAATGAGACCTAGGGTGAAAGGTACGCTTAGTTCTGCGGAGAACGATGGGAAGCTCCTGAGGATCATCTAGGATAACAGTAATGGGGCACTCGAAGATGGAATGTCATCATGCAATAAAGGAACATATAAAGGCACATGAGCAGGTGCAAATGTATGCTTGCGCTTATACACAATTGGTGGAGGAGGAAAATCCAAATGTGTATCTGTGACAGACTGTATAAAGAAACTAGTCTTCTTAAAGAAGGTCACATCTGCAGAAAAATAATGTCGATGCCCATCAGGGTCATGGCACCTTTAAATTTTCTAGGTGCGAGAATAAACAAGGAAGACACATTTGATTGTTCGAGGTGGCAATTTGTCAGCAGTATGAAAATTATGGACGGAAACTATACACTCAAAGATTCTTAGAGGTGACTCATTGGGGTAGAGTAATGCAAACGAAGTGGACCCTTTTAAGGTCGAAGATGGGACCCTATTGATAAGATGGACATCAACAAGACCGACATCTCCCCATTAGGTTTTTGGAAACTTCATCTGAGTGAGAAGGGACCAATCACTATCAAGAAGATGCCAAAGTTTTCATTCTTCTACCCCATTTTCCTAGAGGTACACAACCAAGATATTTGGTGGATAGTTCCCTGTGAAGGAAAAAAAGTCTTCAAATCCTGTTGAGTGAATTCGAAAGCATTGTCAGAATGAAATATTTGAACTCGGTGGAGAAAATATTTTTGATATACTGAAAGGAGTTCTTGACGATTTTATTAATCTCTGAACATTCCTTTAACAAACAGGCCCAAGAGAATCGGTCATAATCATCGACAAAAACAACAAAATACTCGTGTCCATTTAGTGTACAAATCGGACATAGTCCTTATAGATCGCAATGGACAAGAGAAAAAATAACTTGACGACGAGGCTCGATACATGTAAGAAAGGATGCTCGATCATGTTTCCCAAATTGGTACGCTTCGCACTCAACGAGCTTCAACATAGAGAGTTTAGGGAACATCATGGGGAGTGCTATGGAAGAAGGGTGTCCAAGGCGAAGATGCCAGAGGAGAGGATCGTCAGAGATAGACCTATCGCCAACAAAATTGGAGTTTGATGGAATATCAATATAAATGATGCCATTCTTCTCATGTCCCTCACCAAGAATTTGTCTCATCCAGATGTCCTGAAAATAACAACAGATCTCATCAAGTAACCCTTCAGTTAAGCTCATTACATAGCTTCTGAACAAACTATAGACTAAGAGGAAAAGCAGGGGCACAATGAACAACAATCAGTCAGAGTTTGGAGGAAAACTCCATTGTGCCAACGATAGTCAGTCGGTGTTTGGAGGAAAACTCTATTGTGCGAACAACAGTCAGCTGAAGTCTGGAGGAAAACTCTACTGTGCCAACAACAATGACATGGAATGAGCCCTATTGGCAACCCGAATCGTCTTCACATAAGTAGAGGGTTGAGAAAAAGGCAGGTTAACTACATTCTCCCGTAAAATGTATAGATGTTTCTAAGTCAATTATCCAAGCAGGGCTGGAAGCAAAAACAAAGTGAGCTATTATACCTGAGGTTGTTGCTAGACTAGTAGTGGGAGCATAAGTAATACTATAACTGCCGGATGGGTTGGAGTTTTGCAGGAGTTGCCTCAGACGGGAATATTCGGATGTTGTGAAGGGTACCTGTGTTCCACCAATGTGCTGACCGGATGTGTCATCTATTGTATCATAAGAGGGTTCATACGAGGCTATCTCATAGGCACCGTTGGCATTATGTTGACTTTGCCCAGCAACACTAAAGAGTATGGTTCCAGCGTCCACTATGTATGCACACTGGATACCAAGAAGTGGTAGAATAATGTCCACAACCACTGCCAAAGTCACGTCCACGTCCTTACTCGCACCTGTGACCATGACCAAAGCTGGCCTCGTCTTCCCTTGAAGCTCTGTTGTCCTCCATTCCCGGACGATGCATAGTGAGCTATAGTCTCTACATAAGGTATATGGCGGAAGGACGCTCAACAGGTGTCTCAAGTTCATACAGACGATCAAAGATGATCTCAATCGATGGTCGGGTATCAACAGTTAGAATCTGGTACTTTATAGGTGTATATCATGGATGGAGTTCAAAGGGGGATCAATAAACTTGCCATTCATCACGCTCTCCCATCTGTTGATCACAACATGCTAGCTGAAAAATCAGGAGCTTCTAAAAAAGGCTAGTCAGCAGCCTGTAATATTCGACAAGACTCGAATCTCCTCGAGTGGCTGACCAGATCCGCATGTAGATATCAGGGAGTCGAGATTTGGTTCTCTTCTTGAAGTAGGTTCGTTCCAGATTTTCCACATCGCCTTTGCAGAGTATTTGTAGAGAAAATTTGCTGCAATGTTTGGGTTGACATTGTTAGTCATCCAAGTGATAACCTGGCAACTGTCAGTATACCAAGTGTCATAGTCCTTATCTGTCTCCTTGAATGGATCTTTGGTAAGAATATGATTCTTGCGTTGACCAACGATGAACACCTTGAAGGATTGAGACTAAAGCATATAGTTTTTTGTGCCCTTTAATTTGATAAAAGTACCATGTACCATCAAAGAAGTTAAGTACATGAGATTGGTCTCGACGAAGGTCATCGTGATAGCACAAGTCTAGAAAATGACCTAGAAGAAAATCAATTGCGTTAATCAAGCATAAGGATGAAATAGTCACCGTTTTAGCCCCTTGTTGAACTTCCGTAGCAGTAAAATGTTGCTAAGATGCTACAAATCAGACTATGTGAAGACCTTAGTGCAGCCAAGGAGCTCTAACGAGACCTAAGGAGGCCTGACGGGACCTAAAAGGGCCTGTCAAGGGCTTCTGGCGCCATAGAAGGACCCAAAAGGGGCCTATCGAGGGCTGTTGTTGCCAAGGCTGAACCCTAGGTGGCCTATCCATATATGTTAGTGCCTTAGTGGGACCTAATAGGTCATGGTGGAGGCTGAAGGAGGCCTGACATGGCCCTTAAGGAGGCGATGGTAGCCTCGACGAAGCCACAGTAGCCTAGGTGGGTGCTTTGGGAGCCTAGGCGGTGTTGCTTAAGGCTTGAAAGAGGGCCCTGGTTGCGCGTGAGATGACCTTACGTGAGGAGACCTTGCATGAGGCCTTGGATTCTGGAAGGAGGACCCATACAAGGGCTGGTAGTGGCAACTGGCAACAGAGAGGCGAGGGTTAGTGGTGGCGGCATGATCTAGGTTAGAACACTAGTTTAGGACCGCTTCCATAATACCATGTGGAGAATGATGAGAGAACACAATGAGTTGATTATTCAAGAGGTCTAGGGGTCCTTATATTGGACAAAACTCTAGTGCACTCATAAACGAGAAATTACATAAAAACACTCGAGGGGTTACAAGTAAATAAGATGAAACATAAAACCATTTCTAGTAGTTTTAATAATCACATTTAGAAGTGGAGAACGTTGGTCTTTTTACTCTAAGGTGGGTCCATCTGTTCAAAATTGTGAAAATCTTTTATCCTTTTCCCATTTTCTTCTAGCAAATAATCTTCATGATTTCTTCACCTGTGATTGTTATAAAATATATATGAATAAAGAGGAAATATAATTTTGAAATTAAGTGCCTTGCAATAAATTTTTAGGAGCTGATTATCAAATTTCCCAATCAATAAACTTTTTTTACAAAATGATCCCTGCAAATTATATGGGTAACACCTTACATATGATTTTAAAAATGATATAATTTAAAATATTAACGAACGACGTAATAAAAGTTCTATGAGGTTTGAAATAATTTTATAATTTTCACTTCTGTGAAATGATGAAAATATCTTTAAAGTTGAATGGATCTTTTGGTCTATTGGGTTTTTTTGAAGCCAAGAAAGGGGGAGACACTCATAGGTGCTCACCTCAAGAATTTATTAATGAAAAGAAAAGCGAAAACCAAATACAAAGAGATGCATTAAGCGGCCCAAGAGCTCAACAAACTCGATACCTGCACACAAACGTTCTTTTTATGAAACCTCTGGCCCGAGAATAGTAGCACGTTCCTAGCCAGCCAAATGGCCCATATCATCGCGAGTGGCCGCAACACTGCCCTCCTCGCCCGCTGCTTGGCCACCACCAAGCCACCACAAAAAGCTCCAACGCCAGCTCTGTTGACCCAACCCAGCGCCGGGTCATCCCAAAGGGGCGACACCCCCTGACAAGAAAAAAAGAGGTGCTTCACTGTCTCGATCTCTACATCACAAATAAGGCATCTGTCAGAGACCACACCCAGCAGCCTAGCGCACCAGTCAGGAGTCATCAGTCGTTTCCTCCTGAACAACCAAAAGAAGAAACCAATGCTCTCTGGAAGACCCATCCCCCAAAGGAACGCGCAGTCACGCATCAGCTCTGCCGAGAGAGAGGGTGGGGGCCTGCAAATTGCCAAATACGCCTTTCGAACGGAGAAAGCACTACCACACCAAACCCAGTGTTCACGCTCTACAGAAGGGCCCGTCACCCCCTCAGCTTGTCAAGCAACCGTAAAAACTCCTCCAAGCGTTGATCTGAGAAGTTCGAATGGAACACCAGCATCCAGTTGCCATCAGACCAGCAAGCCACAACCCACATGTCCTGGTCCTTTGCCAAAGCGAACAAACGAGGGAAGCACGAAGAAAGAGCCCCCCGTCCGTCCAATTGTCCCTCCCAAAAAGTAACACTCACTCCGCTCCCCAGCAACGGCATAAACAACTCTATTGGTTTTTTTTAATCTTAGTTTTTTAAAATTTTCTACCGTTAAAAATTTTTAGGTTATTTTTAAATGAAAATTAAATATTTGAGTAAATAAGAGAAATCAAATTATTTAGCAGATAAACCTAATTTGAGCTGAAACTGTTCTTTTTAATCCCTGAAACATGTCATTAATAAAAATCTAGGAATTATCATTAGTGGTATACTTCATTTACTTATTCTTTGCATAAAACTGTGCTAGTCTTCTCTAATATGGCAAGTCTTCCATCTTTATGTGTTATTACTAGATCATGTTCTGTTGTGCACCTTACCTCACTAAATAAGGGGAAAAACTTGCTTTCGTTTTGGTTGACATCATGTTGTCATTGGGGATGAATAATATTGTGGCATACCGTGTACACTTCCTAAGCAAATCATTTATTGATAGGAAAAATATAAATCACCTCTTAAAATTCCTGGGATGACTAAAGTTGATCGATTAAATGAAGGGATTTTCTACCCATAACTTACTTTCATAATTACATGACAAATTATTAATAATTCTAAATTATACGTAGAATTCTAGATTTTGACATTGTTTACATGTAGAACCGTCCGTTATTTTCATCCACTGTCATAACCATCCTTTTGACTTAATCTAATTCAATACAGTTAATTTGTATTTATTTTTTATTTTAGTCGCCCCATCCCCTATCTTCCTCCAACCGCCACTGTCATTATGCCACCACATCTTCGGGCATCATCTCTCTTAGTCTCAGCAACACCTCCCCCTATCCGTATCTCCATGTTATTGCCACCTACCTCGATACATCTGCCACCCCAAAAGGAAGAAGACTTCATAGCGAGTCTGGCAAATCACCTACCCCTACTCCCTTTTTTATCCTCCCTTGACCCTTCCTCCAATCCCAACATCGTAAATCCCCAACAACATGAGAAATTCTCACTTTGAGAATAATCAGTGAAATACATATCTTAAATGTGTTGAAAGTTGAATAAATGATAATTAAAAATATTTATTTCTGAGCCTTAGGCAACATCTATCCTAATTTTGATGCCTTAGTTATTCAATAAACAATAACAAAAAAGCTTTTTCCCACAATTAAGTAGGGTCGGTTACATGGATTTTTACCTCCATTTATATCTATTTTGGGCCATTCTCTGGTTTAAATCTAAATAATTACGATCCCTTTGGATAGTCTCATTCCAACACTTCTTGAGACTTCCTCGCCCTCTCTTAACAAGAAAATCCCAAATCTCGCACCTTCTAACTAGTGTATCAACCGACCTCCGTTGCAAATGATCAAACCATCTTAAGCGGTTTTCTCTCATCTTGTCCTCTATTAGAGCTACACCAACTTTCCTTCCGATCAGATTCGTTTGAATTCGATTTTTTCATGTATGGGCACATATCTACCATATCATTTTCATTTCTTTTACCATCATTCATTGCACATGTCTATGGTTCACATGCCAGCATTCTGTTCCTTAGAAAATAGCAGGTCCCACAGTTGCTTTGTAATACATTCTTTTGACTTTCCAAGCGATTTTCTAATCACAAAGAATAATATAGGCTCATTCCACTCTAGCCAACCTGCATTATTTTATGAGTAATATCTCCATCAATTTCCCTATCCTGTTGCAAAATAGATCCCAAGTATCTAAAAGAGTATTTATTCTAAGGGCCTGTTTGGTTGCTGGGTTGGACTGGGTTGGCTCAACCCTGGTTACTATTCACAAGGGTTCTTCCTCCTCACAGATTACTATTCACCCACCCCAACCCAGCCCAACCCAACCCAGTCCAACCCAGCAACCAAACAGGCCCTAAATGTTATTGTCTCCAATCTTCACATTGAGTACTTCACCATTGTTTCCATCAAATCTGCACTTCATATACTCTGTCTTAGCCCTACTTGTACAAAATTCTTTAGTTTTTAAGGCATGTCTCCAAACCTCTGGCTTCTCATTTACTCCATCT
The DNA here is from genome assembly GCA_037367405.1 of Ottelia alismoides. Classification (NCBI taxonomy): domain Eukaryota; kingdom Viridiplantae; phylum Streptophyta; class Magnoliopsida; order Alismatales; family Hydrocharitaceae; genus Ottelia; species Ottelia alismoides. The sequence goes on from JAZKJV010007649.1 coordinate 442,236, forward strand.
CTTATTTCATCAATCAACATAATATCATATGTGAACACTATACACCAAGGTATCTCATCTTGAATATGACTAGTCAACTTGTCCATAATCAAAGTAGAAAGGAATAGACTCAAAACTGAACTTTGATGCATACCGATGCCGATGTTAAAATAGTCAATCTTCTCAGACCAGATCTTTGCACAAGATGAAACCCCATCCTACATATCCTTTATAAGGTTAATATATAGAATAAGTACTTGTCTCCTATTCAAAACTCTCCACAAAATCTCTCATGGGACTGAATAAAAAAACATCTCCAAATAAATCAAAATCATATGGAGGTCTTTTTAGCTCTATAAATATCCATTATTCTCCTTAACAAGTGGATAGCTTCAATAGTTGAGTGACCTGACATGAATTTGAATTAGTTTTATGCTACTTTGGAAACTTGCCTCAACCTTTTGATCACGCATTCCCAAATTTTCATAGTAAAACTCATCATTTTGATACCTATATAATTCTAACAATTTTGAATGTCTCCTTTATTTTTTTAAAGAGGCATCACAATGCTTCTCCATTCTTCAGGCATTTTCTTCCTTTGCCACATAACATTGATCAAATTTGTGAGCCAAGTCAAACCCCATTCACCTAGAACTCTCCAAAGTTATATATGAATAGCTTGCACGATTCATGTATCATTCACTACCAATAGGATCTTCCGAAGTATCTCTTTATTCCCTTCCCTAATGAAAAGCTTATGGAGATACTGCTTCCATCTAGTTTCTGTATCCTTTTGAGTAAAAAGCACAAGTCCTTCCTCATCCTTGATGCATTTTATTTGAGAAAGAACTTTGGTCTTTCTTTCTCTTGCTTTGATCAATTTGAATATATCCTTCTAGCACTCCTTGGAGTCAAACTATTTATACAAAACTTCATAGGCTTTCGACTTGGCTTTACTTACATCCTTCTTTGCTTCCTTCTTCGCTAGTTCGTGATGGTTTCCTTCGTTATATTCTTATACGTAGCTTTAAAGCAAGATTTTTAAATTTTAAGCTTATCTTTGAACTCATGGATGCAAGGGTGGATTCGTTCCCATCAACGAGAGCGAGAGCGGTTGGAGGAGGGTTGAGGGGCGGTGTCGGAGGGGTGGGAGGGTGGCACAGGGTCTCGTGCATTCTCGACAATGGGGAAATGCGACGTGGTTCAGGGGAAGGTGCCTTCGATGTAGTGGTTTGGGCCACCAAGCGATGAAGTGCCATGATCCGGTACGGTGCTTCGCGTGTGGGAGAGCGGTCATCGCATCTTCCATTGTTCGAGGGTCAGGGGGGCATCGATTTCGAAGTCTGGCACTTATGGGGGTTCTATCGAAGGTTCTACGAGCTGGCTGACGTGCATTGGTGCTGCGAACAACATTGTGAGCGAGCGGAAGAGTGGGAGTGCTGCGAAGAGTGCCTCGCAGGCATCGTCGAGGGGGAGATGTCTTGTTGTGGTACGCAAAAGAGAAGGGAAGTGCTTAACGGATGCGATGGAGGACATCGGCTATGCGGTTGGAAGCGGCTTCGAATGGGATGCTCTCAAGCTCGATGGATACGTGGTCTGCACACGAGACCTTTCTAAGGAGGAGGTGCGGTGATTGTTGGAGCTATCTCATTGCACATAGTTGTGGGTGCATTGGAGGACCCCTTTGTTGCATGGAGTGTTAGGTGCTCGGTTGGAGGAGAGTCGGATCTTGGTACGAGGCCTTCCTCTTCTTGGAAGAAGTGTGGAGGTGATTCGTGTGATGCACGATTCTATTCTTCATGTCGAGCATGTCATCTCCGATGGGCTTCAATGTGGACAACCGCTTAAGGTGCTGGTGACGGAGACACGGTTAGCTCGGCCATTGCCGATGTGGTTTGATGCCAAGTTCAGAGGTTGTGTCTTCCATTTGGTGGTGCGGGAGGCTGGGCCGATGGGCGGGGGGCCTTTACGGGGACACCAAAGATGTTCCATGTGTTGGAGGCAAGAGCTTTTTCGATTTCGAAAGGGAAGACTTTATGGCCTTTCAAATAGGGGTTTCCTTTTTCAGTTAAAGGTGTTGTGCCTTCAGGTAGGAAGCCATGGCGCATCTCCCGAGGTGCCGTTGTAGACTCGGGAGGAGGGCCCTTCATATGCTAAGGTATTGGTGGGAGCGGATCCTGTAGCGAATTCGGGCATCTTTGAGGTAGATCTGGATGGTGGTTTCTATGCGTGCTAGCGATATTTTGGGGATCCAACAAATGGCTCGGATTCGGGTTGGCATACGGTCGCAGATTCAGCTGACGGGTAAGTGCGGATTCGGGTGTGCACTCTGCAGCAATCCCGGATGGGAGCTACTCTCATGATTCGGATTTCCTTCTCTTTGCAGACTCGAATGTGCATTTGAGTTCTAATACGCATTGGGATCTGATGGAACGTGAAGGCCGCTTAGGGGAGTCTCTCGGGTTTGTTCCTCCATCGGTCCCTCTAGCGAAGTTGTTAAGTGTCCACACGTCGATCCCGTGTGGTGAGGATCTGATAGTGATATCTGGTGAATACTCGTGGTAGAGAAGAGTTTAAATGGTGCTTGACCATTATGTGGGTCCTTCAGGGGATCTGCATTCTCTCGAGGGGCTACGAGCGGGGTGGAGCTGGTTGTTGAGGGGTCGGATGGGCTAGGCTATGAGGAGAGCAGTAAGGATGTTTCGTTTCAGGCATTGGATGGTCAAACTGACGGTCGTTTTGGCTGGAGATATTTGCGGCATAGGCTCGTGTAACAGAGATGGATGCAGTTTGAGACATACAGAAGCTTGGAGATGCTTGAGGATATTCGGGACCATGAGGGGGGTGGCGACAAGCTGATCTTGGGGTTAGGAGGGCATTGGAGTTAAGGTAGAGGGAAAGGGTTCAGAGGGGACTTGGTGATTTTGAGGGGGTAGTGCAAGGTGCTGGATTAGAGGAAGAAGTGTTGCGGTTGCTTGGTTTGATTCCGCCAAAGGGGGCGTTTATGGTGCTTAATGAATATGATAACTTGGAACGTCCGGGGACTGGGGTGGGCGGAGAAAAGGGTAGCTATGCGGCAGATGTTCATGGAGCATAGAGCAAATGCAGTCTTCTTGCAAGAAACAAAATTTCACAGGGTATCGAGGCATCATGGGGAGAAATAGGGGGCAATAAGATGAGGGAATGCAAGGCGATTGGATCAGAGGGGGGTTCGGGCAGCCTAATGACCGGATGGGATGATGATAAATTCGAGTTAGATGCGGGTGAGATGTGGGGTGGATTTTCTCTCTTGATGGTGCTACGACGAAAGGCGGATGTGGGCCACATTTTTATCTTAACGTCGATGGCCCATGTAATGGGGTCGTCATAGCTCACCTGGTGGAAGACTTGGCTTTGGCGAGGGCTACTTCTCTCGATTTGGCGCGGATCATCGTTGGTGACTTCAACATGATCTTGCATCCAGGTGATCACCCGGGAGGTCGTGGGAAAGAGATAGTGACTCGGCAAAATTGATGCGGATGGTGGGGGAGCTTGGTCTTCAAGTTGTTGATGCAACGGAGTAATTTCACACATTATTGAGTGTGAGATCCGGATCCCTCATCGATAGATTTTTGATGTTTATTGAGGCGTTGGAGATGTTCCCTCTGGTTGGGTATCGGGCTCTGCATCGGGTACACTCAGACCATACAATGTGGGTGGGGTATTCCAGGGAGGATGTGTGCTCTCGAACTTTCGTAAATTTTGAGCAGGCTTCGCTGATGGAGGAGGGATTTCGCAGGTTAGCACTCCTCCCAGAACACCTCTAGCTAACCTTGCTTAGAAGACACCTGATGGAGTTCAACAGGGGCAACATGACGTACCGTCGGTTTCGACGGGCGAGGACCTAGGAGGTGGTTTGTAGGCTGGACAGACTAGAAGATGAGATGTTTCTTACAACGGAGGAGTTGGCGGATAGAAAGAATTTCATGGACGAGATCCTAATTGAAGATAAAAGAGATGAAGTTGCATGGAAACAAAGATCCAAACAACGGTGGCTGAGGGAAGGGAATGCCAATACACGATTCCTCCATGCCATGGCTAGTGGAAGGAGGGGTAGGAATCTGATTCACTCGGTTCAGGTAGGGGGTGGTGGTGGAGGGAGATCGGAACGTGGGAGCGATGATGCGGTGACACTTTCAGGCCTTCAGCAGATGATGTGCTTGTTCAGGATGGGCTGGTAGGGGAGGGGAGTTACACGATTTTCCGAGGTGGAGGTAGGCGCATTGGTGAATGGGGTTCATGTAGGCAGAAGCAAAGTAGGCACTCTTCCAGCTAAATGTGGATGTGGCATCGGGTCCGGACGGTTTCCTAGTGTGGTTCTATAGGGAGTTTTAGGAGGTTGTCAAACTTGATGTGATGGAGGTACTAGAGAAATTTAGGATTGGGAATAGGTGTTTTGAGAGATTGAATAAGGTGCTCATTTTATTACCACCAAAGAAGGGCACTCCAACAGCGGTGGATGATTACATGCCTATTGCATTGTCTAATGCCGGGTATCTCATTATTTCAAAGATTCTCACTAGTCAGTTGAGGGAAGTGATGCACCAAATCATTTCACCTGAGCAAACAACATTTGTACCTGGGAGAACAATGGCGTATGGGTTGGTGATGGCTTCGAAAATGGTGACGGATTGGAAGAGAAGACCAAAGGTGTGCTTTGGAGTGGGTTTTTGTAAAGCTTACGATTGCAATGATTGGAAGTTCCTGTGGACTTTTTAGAAGAAAAGAGGATTCCTTAAGTTGTGGATTGCGTGGATCAAGCGGTGTGTTACTATTGCATCTCATGTTACACTTGCCAATGGTAGACTATAGGGAGGTTTTTTTCCAGCCTCAAAGGAAAATCCAACAGGGTTGCCCCCTGGCATCGCTTCTCTTTATGATTACGGCGAATGCGCTGTTCTGATGAGATTGGCAACGAGTGGGGAGTGGTACTTTAGATACAGGAAAGAAGAGATCTCCATCTCTCTTGTAATATGCGGATGACATTATTCTATTCCTAGGGGCGGAGGCAGAGATGATACATCGGGCATCGCGTATCATGGACTTTTTCAGGGAGGTGTTTGGACTCCATATCAATAGAGACAACTTGATGGCGTTGTTGTTTGGGCTTTCGGAGCAGGAGTTGCGGGATGTAGAGGTGATGTTAGGGTGCCCTTTTGCTTCCTCTAGAGGTGGGGAAACCAAAGTCGAAAGATTGAAGGATTTTGATGGAGAGGTTGGACGGAAGGCTGGCAGGCATCAATGCTCTCGAAGGGAGGGAAGTTGGTTCTCCTGAAGCATGTTCTTTATGCAATTCCAATTTTCTTTTGCTCCACGAGGTTGTTGCCTGCCGAGGTGCATACTAAGATCATGACATTGATGAGATGGTTTTTCTGGTTTGACGGTCGGCAGGTCAAAAAAAGGATTTCACTTGGTAGACTGGGTCAAGGTGACTACGTCTAATAAGATGGGTGGTTTGAGGAGGTTGTCAAACTTGATGTGATGGAGGTACTAGAGAAATTTAGGATTGGGAATAGGTGTTTTGAGAGATTGAATAAGGTGCTCATTTTATTACCACCAAAGAAGGGCACTCCAACAGCGGTGGATGATTACATGCCTATTGCATTGTCTAATGCCGGGTATCTCATTATTTCAAAGATTCTCACTAGTCAGTTGAGGGAAGTGATGCACCAAATCATTTCACCTGAGCAAACAACATTTGTACCTGGGAGAACAATGGCGTATGGGTTGGTGATGGCTTCGAAAATGGTGACGGATTGGAAGAGAAGACCAAAGGTGTGCTTTGGAGTGGGTTTTTGTAAAGCTTACGATTGCAATGATTGGAAGTTCCTGTGGACTTTTTAGAAGAAAAGAGGATTCCTTAAGTTGTGGATTGCGTGGATCAAGCGGTGTGTTACTATTGCATCTCATGTTACACTTGCCAATGGTAGACTATAGGGAGGTTTTTTTCCAGCCTCAAAGGAAAATCCAACAGGGTTGCCCCCTGGCATCGCTTCTCTTTATGATTACGGCGAATGCGCTGTTCTGATGAGATTGGCAACGAGTGGGGAGTGGTACTTTAGATACAGGAAAGAAGAGATCTCCATCTCTCTTGTAATATGCGGATGACATTATTCTATTCCTAGGGGCGGAGGCAGAGATGATACATCGGGCATCGCGTATCATGGACTTTTTCAGGGAGGTGTTTGGACTCCATATCAATAGAGACAACTTGATGGCGTTGTTGTTTGGGTTTTCGGAGCAGGAGTTGCGGGATGTAGAGGTGATGTTAGGGTGCCCTTTTGCTTCCTCTAGAGGTGGGGAAACCAAAGTCGAAAGATTGAAGGATTTTGATGGAGAGGTTGGACGGAAGGCTGGCAGGCATCAATGCTCTCGAAGGGAGGGAAGTTGGTTCTCCTGAAGCATGTTCTTTATGCAATTCCAATTTTCTTTTGCTCCACGAGGTTGTTGCCTGCCGAGGTGCATACTAAGATCATGACATTGATGAGATGGTTTTTCTGGTTTGACGGTCGGCAGGTCAAAAAAAGGATTTCACTTGGTAGACTGGGTCAAGGTGACTACGTCTAATAAGATGGGTGGTTTGAGGAGGTTGTCAAACTTGATGTGATGGAGGTACTAGAGAAATTTAGGATTGGGAATAGGTGTTTTGAGAGATTGAATAAGGTGCTCATTTTATTACCACCAAAGAAGGGCACTCCAACAGCGGTGGATGATTACATGCCTATTGCATTGTCTAATGCCGGGTATCTCATTATTTCAAAGATTCTCACTAGTCAGTTGAGGGAAGTGATGCACCAAATCATTTCACCTGAGCAAACAACATTTGTACCTGGGAGAACAATGGCGTATGGGTTGGTGATGGCTTCGAAAATGGTGACGGATTGGAAGAGAAGACCAAAGGTGTGCTTTGGAGTGGGTTTTTGTAAAGCTTACGATTGCAATGATTGGAAGTTCCTGTGGACTTTTTAGAAGAAAAGAGGATTCCTTAAGTTGTGGATTGCGTGGATCAAGCGGTGTGTTACTATTGCATCTCATGTTACACTTGCCAATGGTAGACTATAGGGAGGTTTTTTTCCAGCCTCAAAGGAAAATCCAACAGGGTTGCCCCCTGGCATCGCTTCTCTTTATGATTACGGCGAATGCGCTGTTCTGATGAGATTGGCAACGAGTGGGGAGTGGTACTTTAGATACAGGAAAGAAGAGATCTCCATCTCTCTTGTAATATGCGGATGACATTATTCTATTCCTAGGGGCGGAGGCAGAGATGATACATCGGGCATCGCGTATCATGGACTTTTTCAGGGAGGTGTTTGGACTCCATATCAATAGAGACAACTTGATGGCGTTGTTGTTTGGGCTTTCGGAGCAGGAGTTGCGGGATGTAGAGGTGATGTTAGGGTGCCCTTTTGCTTCCTCTAGAGGTGGGGAAACCAAAGTCGAAAGATTGAAGGATTTTGATGGAGAGGTTGGACGGAAGGCTGGCAGGCATCAATGCTCTCGAAGGGAGGGAAGTTGGTTCTCCTGAAGCATGTTCTTTATGCAATTCCAATTTTCTTTTGCTCCACGAGGTTGTTGCCTGCCGAGGTGCATACTAAGATCATGACATTGATGAGATGGTTTTTCTGGTTTGACAGTCGGCAGGTCAAAAAAAGGATTTCACTTGGTAGACTGGGTCAAGGTGACTACGTCTAATAAGATGGGTGGTTTGGGTGTGTTGCGTGTGGAGGAGATGAATAAGACTTTTATGACAAAGTGGGTGGTGTGATTATTTAGGAAGTCTGAAGACCTAGTATGCTATCTTATGAGGAATATATATGGGATTTCCATGTCGTTTGAGGTCCTCTCGGGACGCCTTCCATCATCCTTGTGGAAGGGGATTACTAAAATCATTCCGGAGATGGCAAGCGAATTGATACCGATCCTTGCCGATGGATCGAGATTCTATTTTTGGTTGGACGATTGGATGTGGGATGGTGCGATGGGGGACCGTTTCCCACACCTCTTTCGGCTAATGAGGAATAATGAGACGCATGTGCAACAAGTTTGGAACATGGGTTCGTGGGTCTCAGAATTCTCATTCGGTCTGTCGGACCAGAGGGTGGGTGAACTCTTTCAATTGCAGGCAGAGTGTGGGGAAATGGGAGGTTTACAATTAAGAAGGCATATTGTTTTTTGGTGATGGATGAGGTTGAGGTACATGATGAGGTTTATGTGGATGCTGGCATGATTTGGAGAGGCAAGGTGCCAAACCGTGTTAAGCTTTTCCTTTGGCTCAGATTGGGGAAGATTCTTACCAAGGTACGTCGGAGCCAGCTGCTTGGCGTAGAGGACTCTACTTGTGATGGATGCGGGCAGACAGTGAAGGACATTGACCACCTTTTCTTCTCTTGTCTTTTCCGCAGAGATATGAAGCAGGACTAACATTTCGTGGCTTACCATGTCGGATTGTCCCACATTCCGGAGAGTTGTTAGAGCGGTCTGCGATTTTGGGTACGAGGACAATGTATATTTTTTTGCATTGATATGGGCAATTTGGTGCGCCAGGAACGGGACCATTTTTGGAGGGTAGACGTTTTATACAGAAAATGTACTTGAAATTGTATAGCTCTTTGTATATCATAGCGTTGGTGATATGATGTAATGCATACCTTTTTTATAATTATATATATACTTCGTGGTGGATCCCAGCTTGGGATGACACCTTTCATTTCTCCCAAAAAAATTCAAGCTTCTCTTGCACCGCTTCACTCCACCTCCAAATCTTCTTTTGACCTGGAGCTCCCCCCTTAGACTCGTCTAATATCTTTTTGGCTACCCTTCAGTTACAAGATGCTGCCGCTTTCCACATCCCGTTTGCACTTTCGTTACAATCCCAAGATAAGTCTTCTAAAACCTTCTCCTTGAAGCTTATTTGCTTCAATTGAAGATTTCATCATTTAGTTTTAATGATCTTGGGAACCATCCTCTTCCTTACCAACCCCTTTTTGCACATCCATGATTAGCAAGTGATGTTGAAATGTCAAGCTCTCTCATGGGATTGCATTGCAGTTTTTGCAACACAACCTATCTCTTTTCATCGCAAAGTAATCTATATGTTTTTAGTCCAGCCACTCTTATAAGTAATTTAATTCTCCTCCTTCTTCGTTGCCTTAGTATTCTCTATATAAAAATGTGTACTCTGATTAGATCAGAAATCACGTGTATTGCAAATTTCTCTGCTGGAATCATCCTAAATTACTATGTAATCAGGTTTTGACTTGTGACTTATCATCACACAAATATTTGAGCATTAGGGCTAGGAATGAAAATGGTCGGATATAGATACGAATATAGGTGTTACGTTACCATATCCTTATCCTTTTTAAAATCTAGATACGAATACGAATATCACACAAATATGTAAAATGTAAAATCATATCATCAAAATACGAATACAAATGCAAAACAAATGTTTATAATTCGGATACATATATTTAACAAATGACTACGAATTAATATACGAATATTATACATGCCCAGATTTACTTAAAAGCTATAAGCATTTTAGGTTCATAACAATTTCCAGTGTATAAAAAGTATATTAAATATTTTAATAATGAATATGTACATAAAAATATCTACATAATAATAGGAAACGTAAAGATATAATTTGTGTACCGTGTAAGGATTGATATCATCCAAAATTTAAACATTTATATTCATATTCGTGTTGAGGTTATTATATTGGTATACGTTCTCGGCGAATGCTAAACATTTGCATTCATATTCACATTTGTATTCGCGCGATATGAGATTTGACGAATACAGATACGAACGGATATAAATATATTGGTATCCGTTTTCATCCCTAATCAAGACTGAAGACACTGACCAATGCACAATGATATACCTCTTTCGATCCGTAGATCAGTCTAAAAATCTAAATGTTTTATCGCTGGTACAATATAAGATTTCATTTTGTATGGTGAGGTCAAGTTACCTGGATCGAAATTGTCATGACAATCTGGTGGGAGGTATCAATGAAGGAAAAGGGGGAATGGTAGACCTGTAACATGTTAGAAATCAGAGAAACCTTGAGCGAGCATTGAGGCTTCGGATGGCGTGGGGGACTGCATGAAGATAGAGACGGCAGTGGTGGCGACAGTGGAGGTCTGGGGATGATGGCTTGAGGAAGAATGAAGAGAGGGAGGGGAAGGAGGAAGGACAAGTGCCACCTATTGGTAAATATCGTGAACCTAGAGTGTTTAAATTGTAAATATTTATAGACCGGAGTTAACCCATGGTTATGTCATGTAGTGGTTAACAATTATTCGAGTTCTATGTGTAATTCGGAATTATTGAGAGTTTGGCATGCAATTATGAAAGTATAGAGGGCTATGTGGGTAAAATTTTCTTTAATGAGTGCCTGAAATTTAGTCATTTCAGCTAAACACCCCTTACAATGACTAAATACATAAGATTTAATAAAGCACCCTCTCTCTTTTCTATCTTCCATAATCTTCCCTCCTCCCCCTTGCTCTTGTTGTGTATTTTACTATTATGCTAACCTGCCTCAAACTGTTTTGCAGATGTGTGAAGTACTTTTTTCCCAGTTGTGTTTAAGGGTTCTTCCATCAAATAAGTCGCTTATTGGAGATGTTGAAGGCCTTGATAATCTCATTGGTTTGACTAGTGCGAATAAACTTCATACGAGACATGTTTCTGACCATGAGAATATTTTGAAAGATACTTTCTGTGGTGAGAAGAACCTTACCATAAATGATGAATGTCCCGGATACATTTATGATCTGTCATCCATGGCAGCTTTGTTATTACGGGGATCTGCTACTGTCCCCACACGACTTGTTGCCCGTATTCCTACTTCCGTTCTATATTGGCCATTAATCCAGCTTGCTGGTGCAGCGACAGACGATATTGCACTAGGAGTTGCTGTAGGCAGCAAGGGAAAAGGCAATCTCCCTGGTGCAGGTTCTGATATCAGAGCAGCATTACTTCTACTCCTGGTTGGCAAATGCACTGCAGATCCGGCTGCATTTTTGGAGGTTGGAGGGAAGGACTTTTTTAGGTACTTACTCATGCATGAATCTTCTTAGACCTTAATTATATTGTGATACATATCGATGCATGCATGATTGCTCATATGTACTACTTATTATGCATCTTTTTAATTTCTTTCTATATTGTATATGCCAGGGAACTTTTGGATGACACAGATTCACGGGTTGCGTACTGTTCTTCTGCTTTTCTCTTGAAGGTAATTAATCTAGATTTATGGTTTATGCTGTTTATTTTGGTTAGTTTTGAAGTGACCAACGATAACGCAAATAAGGCATGAAACCATTTCTTATCTTTCCATACCGTTTCACAATTTAAAGTTTCCTGTCCATGTTCTGTTACAGGAAATGATGACTAAAGAACCTGAAAAGTATCAACGCCTACTTCAAAGTCTCGTTTTCAAAGCTCAACAGGTTGTCTCCAGTCTTTATTGAGTATGCATTTTTCACTTGTTAGGGGTTTGACTCATTGTTTGTTCCTGATGATCAGAGCAACAATGAGAAACTACTTGAGAACCCGTACCTCCAAATGCGGGGCATACTGCAGCTTTTGAGTGATCTCGGCGCTCCATTATGATCACATATTCGTATATATATGATGGTTCTATCATCGCTTTGCCAACCTTTCAAAGCCTTTGCTCTTGGATTTTTTTGAGTAACCAAGCAATGGGCTATTTGGTCAATAAAGTCATGATTGTTGCTTTCACTAACAAGTAAGTGTGCCATTTCAAGCACTTGATCTTTTGTTTAATGATGAACTTCCACCAACGTCTCCGGTTTATCTGATTTCAGGTAGACAATTGTATCATAGGGTTTTGGTCGGCAGAAGAGTGGACGTGCTAAAATGTACAGGAAGTTTGAAGAGTTTTAATTCATTTGATTGACTAAATTTATAAAAGATTTTGCCAATAGCAGACAGATAGGTGGTGTTATCAGCTTTTTTCCAAGTCATCATCTCGTCAGGTATTTTACTATGCCTTGCCTGCGATCTATTTTATCTTGGAATGGTTTCTTTCAATGGCTTACAAGTGAAGGTGTTGTGTTCTCTTCTGTAGCAGTCTGTAGCATGCTAGAGATTAATTCATGGTGGGCACACAATGACAGGTTGTTTCGCACAAGAGGCTGCTTCCTGTCATGAAATTTTGTAGAATTTTATAGCAGAAAGCGAGGCAATGCACAATTTTTTGTGAGGCATCCTCCTCTAATAAAGAGACTGTATAATTGTTAGAATTATGTTCTGTTTTCTTCATTGAATTTGAGACCAGTCTCCTAAGTTTTGTATCTAATGAGGACAGTTGGGTTATCGTCGGAGTTTTTGATGCAGTGAGTTGTAGGAAGAATGGTGTGGCAAGTTGATTTGGCTGAGTGATTTTCAATTTTTATTTTGCAAATACACTTGACGAATGAATGGTCATCTATATTTTTGTCAAACTTTTTTGTCATCCAGTACTTTATAGATATTGCAGGCATATGATCATGGTGGTTAATAATCCTTAAAAATCAAGCACTGATTAATCTGCAAACTGTTCATGCGTACTTATCGTCATATATAGCTACAATAGACCTGGCCAAGCACCGGGCCGGGCCGGCCCATGGGCCTTACTTCATAGCTCAAGCCCAACCCAGCCTGGGCTGGCCCATGGGCCCCTATCTGGTATGATATTTTCTTAGTAAAAATACATTCATTAAACCTACTAACTTTGCAATAGTTAATTTGAATGATCTTAATTGCATCATTTGAATCGAAATTTTGATTTATTTCTTTAACATTACACATTTATTATTATTCTCATTCTTATTTCATCATTCCTTGAGTGCTTAACTTATAAAATTACATATTATATATTGATGAATAGTATAGGCCTCAAGTCTCAACATGACTCGTTGTAAACATATCATAAGAATATATATCTTCCCTTCACTATCTTTTATCATGTTTTTTGTTTACATATCCTGTTGAATTATTCATCATCGTACTAATATCATGACTTTGCCCCATCATTACATAGATTTGTTGATACTTGATAGTGGTCATATAATAGAATAATTTCAAGTGGTTGTTTATGATTATGAAAAAAAATGAACCAAATCACCACGAAAATAGCAATATTATATAAATCAGATATCTTGACATGACTAAGTATATATAGATATGAATGCTTCAACATGATCAACTAACTTAGAAAAAGGGTTCAACATGGACATAAGTTAAAAAAAACTTAACATAAATTTAAAGGGATATTTACCCAGCGAACCCTGAAATCTTTCAAAATTACCTCTACGACCTTTGAAACATCGATATTCCTCCCTAGACCCCGTAATCTTGCTCCGTCTTACCCTATAGACCCTACCGTTAATTTGAGATTTTTTAAGTTAACTTGTTTGGGTTTAAGTTGAGTTAATCTAACCCTAGCAAATCCAAGGGCCCTCCTTTCTTCCTCTCCCCCTCCTTCTCTCTCGCTCCGACCACCACCTTCATCCCCTCCCCCCAAAGTCTTTCCTCTTCGCCGTCAACCTCCAGATCCCCTCCCGCTCCGACCACCACAGCACCGTTTTCTACTTCGCCTCCGACGGCCCCCTCCCTGCCGGCTCCCTTCTCCACCGATTCGCATACACAGACGACGACGCCTTCTGTAACCATCGTTTCAAGCTCGTGAACCGTATCGTCAGGGGGCCGTGGCTCGTCCGGGCCACAGTTGAGAACCACACGGCTTGCCTGCTCGGCAAAGCTCTCACTTGCACGTACCATCGAGGGGAGGGGTACCTGGAGATTGACGTCGACATCGGAAGCTCTGCGATCGCCAGTGCGATACTGCACCTGGCGCTCGGGGCCGTCTCGGCGGTGACGATCGACATGGGGTTCGTGGTGGAGGCGCAGGAGGAGGAGGATCTGCTGGAGAGGCTCATAGGGGCCGTGAGGATCGCGCAGATGGAGATGGGTGCCGCCAAGTACGTGGACTGGAGGGGGACGGCCACAGGAGGCGTCGGGAGGGCTAAGGTAGTTGATCATCAGGATTCCCTCGGTGGGGAACAGGTCTCCGGCTGAATCCACTGTGATTTAGGCTCTTCGGCCTTGTTTATTCTTCGACAGAGGGGGAGAGTGCCGCCGCCTTGCCTTCTCCTCCAAGCAAGTGCGATGACAGGAGCCGGCGGGCTGTAGTAGCGGCTCCGGTGGCTGGCAGCCGAGGCGCGCTAGGGCCGGCGGGGGAGCAGGGGAAGCGACGTCGGGGCTTTGGACGGCACGGTGGGGTTGAGGTTTCGACGAGGACAGCGGGGAGGGCCAAATCCAAGGGGAAATGGCAATGAATGTAAATTTAACAAACAAATTGGGTATAATGTAAACAAATATAACGGAAGCCGGTTAGTTTCAACGGACAAATGGATGGGAGTTAACCAGAGGGTCTGCACGGTAATGGTTAGCAAGATTACGGGGTCTAGGGAGGAATATCGATGTTTCAAAGGTCGTAGAGGTAATTTTGAAAGATTTCAGGGTTCGCTGGGTAAATATCCCAAATTTAAAATATTTTGGCATGGCGACCAAAATTCGCCATGAATAATTAAATGATGTCAAAAGATTGTAGAAGTGTTGTACTTGTGTGACATACATATTTACAAACAAAACACCCACAAATTAAAAATTAAAATATTGTAATATTAGCTTATTTTTCAAAGTTGTTGATTTGTAAGCTACCTAAATGCAATTGGCTATATCACTATCATCTTCTCCATCCATTCTTTCGGCTTCATCGTCACTAGAACCACTTCCATCATCACATTTGGAAATTGATGTATCTACACAATAAATAAAACACACATGTAAAGATAATTCCATTTGAATGCTAAATTGAATAAACAAAAAAGGAAAGTTACCAGATCCACGAGACCAATCTTGAAGACAAACCAAAGCTTGCACAGTTTTTGATTTGAGGGAGCTTCTTATTGTTGTAATTGTCTTTCCACTGAGACTAAATGTCGATTCAGAGGCGACTGTAGTAACCGGTATTGTAAAAATATCTCGTGCCATTGCAGAAAGCTCTGGCTATCTCAAGGAAGATTTACTCCAAAACATCCAAATCCATATTCAAATCAAGAGTTGGTTCATCCAAGTAAAGTTCCAATTGAGATTTCTCGTTAGTTGAAGAAGGATTTTTTTTGAAAATAAAGAATAATCTTCAAAATCATCTAAATCCGCATTGGAATTGGTAGCCAAAGTAGACTCTCCACTAGAAGAGTTTATTAAATGAACTTCGCTATTTTTGGGTTTGTATTGTTCATGTAATCTTCGAAGTGTATGTAACACTTTATGAACATGATTTCCTGCTTTCTCAGCTCCATAAACCTTTCCAAAACAAAATGCAAAAAATTTAGTTTGTAATGTGGATCCAAGATTGTGGCACAACTCAAGATGGCATTGTACTCCCCCCAATACTTGTCAAACTTTTGTTGCATACTCTTGACCATACCACTAAAAAATGTGTATGGTCCATTAACCATCTCCAACAAGCGCATGTGAATCTTCCATACACCTTTGAAATACAAGTTTGAGGTAGGGTATTTACTACCCGAAACAAGCATGTCACCTCATAAAAACCTTCAAAAAACAATGCAGAATTCTTAGATCCTCCCATTCTTGTTGGAAGTCATGAAGCTTCTCAGTGTTTGATCACGCCCAGCAAAAATGCATGAACACATCTTTGTAATATAACATTCGATCCAGCATAGTATAGGTAGAATTCCACCTAACTGGCATGTCAAATCTAATCTTTTTCAGAGTTTGCAAATTGAAAGACTTCTTAGCAATGTCAAAAACTTCTGTCTTCTCTTAAACGATCTATCAATGTACTTTGCCATATCATGAATACGATCAAAAATTATAGCAATAGATTCCAATCCAGATTGCACAATCAAATTTAAAACATGTGCACAACAACGGATGTGAAAGAACTCACCATGACAAACAAGAAATTGTTTGGCTACAAGAGAGATTCTAACAAATGTAATCATGGAATCATTGTCACTTACATTGTCTAAAGATATAGAGAACAATTTATTCTCAATCTTCCATTGACGAAGAAACAAACGAAGTTCATTTGCAATGAACACTCCATCATAAGGTGGTATTAGAGATCTAAATCTTAAGATCTTTTTGTTTAGCTTCCAATCCGCATCAATAAAATGCACAGTTACACAAATGTACCTAACAAATCTCTTAAGCAATCTCTTTCCTTCACATATAATGACATAAGCTCTCTTTAAAGTATATCGTACAAATGGCTTGAATTCAGGATTCGCCTGCAAAATCATTCTTCTAAATGCTTTCTCTTCCACTTTGAGAAGGGATGTGTTCCCTCAACCACAAACATTCCAATGTGTTTTCTAAGTTAATTATTATCAAATTTGCGATTCTTAACGGAACATGTGTCATCATCTCCTTTCTCGACCACTTAACTTGT
This sequence comes from Ottelia alismoides, assembly GCA_037367405.1. NCBI lineage: Eukaryota > Viridiplantae > Streptophyta > Magnoliopsida > Alismatales > Hydrocharitaceae > Ottelia > Ottelia alismoides. The sequence goes on from JAZKJV010007649.1 coordinate 458,761, forward strand.
AGAATTCATGCATACTTCAATTTTTAAGAGCATTACAATGATTGTCAATATGGTGTTTTAAGTAAGAAGTGCCACGAGATACTTTAGCAGTAAAGCTCATCATGGCAATATTTGTATATTGCCTTAATTTCATTTTCTCCTTGTCAACCACAGATCTAAAATCTTTCCAAACCTTGGAGTGTAACCTACGCTCTTTGTTTGATTCTTCATATTCTTTGAAACCGTCGTCTTCCACCTATAGTATTTCCTTTTCTCGGACCCTCTTATTTAATATCCTATTCTCGCCACCATCACTTGCCATCCTATTTCATGACATTAAAAATATACTAATTATAACTCTCTATTTATTTATTGTAAAATTTCATGAATATGTTGAAATCAAATTTCAATCAAACAAAATGGCTCGAACTGAATTTTTATTTAAAATACATGGTATGATCAATGTATAAAATACTAGTTAAGAGATGGAAGCAAACAGATATGGTCGAATTCAATACATCTTTTAGTAACCAAATTTAAATGGGATATTTACCCA